>OX419337.1:35274469-35281969 GCA_948470475.1 Galaxea fascicularis | reverse complement strand
CGACGGCTAATCGTCTCTGAAAATGCACCTTGAGCCGGCGTATACAAAAAAATATTTTTCTCAAATAACTAAAATACAGTTCATGATTTCTAGGAATGCTCGGCAATCTAAAAAAAATGGAATCGGAAATATAAGAAGTAAACAATGCCCCTTTTTTAAACTGTCGTAAATCCCGGAGTGTCGAAGCAAAAGTTTAGCTGGAACCGCGTTGCCAACGCAAATGGATTCGTATCGTTTCGCATCAAAAAGTTCACTGGATTTCAAGTGTGGAGAAAACATAGAACATTAAACGATATACTTACGACTTTCCTAGTTTACGAAGCAGACGATTTTCCGAACCACAGCGTGGGAAAGATCGGTTTTACGAACAGAATTCACCCGCTCTGTGGATTTTTGTCCGATGATCAATCAAACGTAAAAGCTTAACCATTGATGTTCAATGCATTACAGAAGTTTGGGGGATCAAATAACACGCCAATTCATCTGTAGTTTGACAGGCGCCGTGAAGCCAAGTGGTTTGTCAGGTACCATGATATGTCGACATGCGGTTTGGAAATAACATAAAACGCGCGCACAACATTCATGTGATATGATTGATCAAGGAAGAGGAAGAGGAAGAAGTCGATGTTTTGTTTGCCGATTTCCCGGGAAACAAACTGAAGCAAGGTCAAGCCGCTTAAGGAGACGCTAGATTTAAAAATTATAGAAAATCACCGCCGAAGCGAAGCTACGGACTTTCTATGAACATCGCGTCATGTACCCACAGATTTCATAGATACAACCAAATGGTACCAGGCAATGTATGATGCACGTTGAGGTCATAAACTCAGAAATTGGAGTTAAGCAATTTGCCCGTGTCAACGAAAATAAAACCATAACAACAGCGAAAATAGGTTCGGATCTCTTTAGCGGACAATTCATGTCGCGGTGTGGCCTCAAAAATGCAAAAAACTTAAGTAATTCGAAACCGATACGTGCAGCAGGCGAAAATAACAAGTTTGACACTTCTCTCAGTTGACGCTCAAAACCAAGGAATCGCCTTACTTTTTGAGAGCGATGGATATTACTGCAGAGTGCGCGAGCTAAGCGGCGCGCGGGATGGTAAAGCATTGCGAGGCCAACCCGCGAGGCGTTAGGTTTTCCCTGCGTGTGTCATTATGTCGCTTGTCACTGGGAACCTCCACCCCGGCGAGAGGAGACCTGCTCAACGAAAAAAAAAAAAGGCAGAGAAAGCCCCACCTTAAAGGAGAACTGAAGGCAAAAATTTCGTATTTTTTATTCTGAAGTTTACACCATGAAAATACATGTTAGAAACTTTTTTTCACCTTTTTGGACCAATTTCCACCTGTAAAAAATCTTGGCCCACGGGCATTGCGGCTCATAATAAAGGTGGCAGCGATCATTTTTGTAACGTATGACGTCACTGGTGGGGAAAAGATGTGCACTGTTTACAAGGAGCGAGAGGCATGTATCGTAGTTTCAACGCACAACAAAGGCTTTATGTGACGGAAAAGTCGGGGAAATGTATTTCACAACCTTCTACAGTTCCGTTGGGCATCTGTTGGGATTTTCGAACGCGTAGTGGACTCGGATCCGTTGCGTAAGTTGAATTTTTGACATGTATGAACAGTATTTGCGATCTTGCTTCATATCTCGAAATGTTTGCACGTTTTCAATGCACAATGCTGGGTGTCGGTAAAACGCCGACTCGGGGCCGGGGTGTTAGCTTTAAAAAACAACCGGTGTTACCTGTTGCTGTTGGGGAACCTAGTACATCCAGTTAATTTGTGTCATCTATCAGCTCCCATGACCACTGTACTCCTGTGTTACCTGTAGTTGTTGGGGAATCCAGTCACCCCGAGTCACCCCTTACCTCCTTTGACTACTCGCATCCTCGTGTACTGGTTACTGAGACAGAACCTTGTCAACCTTGTACCCTCAGGACCCTGGCTGAACCTGATGATTCTCTTGAAACAGCAAGCATGCCCAAAAAGACGTCTGATTTTGGGTGTCAGGTAAACACCAAAGGGTCACAGCTAATGAAGAAGTCATTTGGAACACAAGCTCCCAACGCCGCATATGTGCGTAGAAAATACTTCTTTTAATATTTGCTGCGTGCCTAACTCAAGTCACAGCGTTATTAAAATGTGTTCATAGCGCCAACTGGTTAGTTTAACACCTAACACAACCCAAAAACGGGACGACGACTCCATATTTCTGCTGCAATACACCGTTCATTTAGCAACAAATCCCAAAAGGCTCCTTTTTTGGTCAAAGAGCGACGCCATGTGCACTTCTTTGTCGCCATTTCTTGAGAGCCATGTTGTTTACTATTTACATGGGAAAAGCGCTTGGTCGACGGTTTGTACAAATGGTAAGCAAAAATCCCCAATGAAAAATTTTGTTCAGTATTGGCGTGTACCATTTGCACAATTCCTACTAAATAACACGTGACACGCATCAAAATTGGAGTAGGGCTTGGAACTGGTGAAACTAGCAAATGGTAAACACATTTTCCGTTCGGAAATTTTGGACTACCTTTCTAAGACGTTCCGAAAAATTTGGAAATTTTCCGGTCGGGAACACCAAAATAGTCTTATCATTTACATTCCAACCGAAAATTTCCGAAAGTTTTTGTTAAATGGTATATAACCCCAGTCTCACGTATCTCAACTTGTCTCGTTGGTACCCGTTGGTATTCTGGGTAAGTCCGCCATAACACGAACATACAACTCTCCCGATTCCCACTTTATAGAATTTTCGGTTAGGGTGTCGGGCCACCCAGTCCTACCAGCAAAATATCACATCAATTGAAATTTTTGCTTGCCGAAACTTGCCTAAGGTCCTGGAATCCTTCCACAGAACGGCCAGAGAGACACCTTCACTCGTGAACCGCCATGTTTAGTGTACATCAACCACCGATGTGGATCACGTGACAACTAAACCTGAGCCCGTGGTGTCTTAAGGGACTTGGACTTTTTAAGATTCGAGGACGCGGTGGCTCCGAGACGCGGCCGGAAGTGAATTTTCAAATTTAGAATGAAGGTCGTATGCGCACGGTGTTTTCTCCCTGTCTCGAGTTCACTGGAGAACGCGAACTGAGTGGATTTGACGTTGTGCACGAAACGTGAGTATTAAGCTTTATTTTTATAAAGTAGAACAGCCTTTTTTCACTATTTTGCCAACTGTTATTTGAAGTTTATTCCCTTGATGAAGGTAAGGCAACATGTTGTTCTTACCAGGTCACCAAGCCCAAGCTGAAGTGATGGCGGTGCCGCTTCCAGCAGATCTTCAAAGGAAATAAGCTAATTAGTATGTGTAATCAAATGATATCGAGTTAAGTTAGGAAATAATTTCACGCGCGTTTTGTCCAAATCTAATAATTTCCCGAGCCTATAAGAAACCTTAACCTTTAAGAAATTATTAGGATTTGGACAAAACGCAAGTGAAATTATTCCCTGATTTCACGAGTATACCGTTTGATTATCTTTTAATATCATGGGTGACAAATTACGCTCACAATCGTGGGTTTTTGACTTGTTTATTGCATCGAGAACTCCACGCATTGAAATGTTTAAAGGATAATTTTGGCTAAAGTTCACAAGTTTTTGAATTTTTTGACAAAAAGCCCTTTGAAATCCTTCTTGCTGTTTACAAAATGTTTCAAAGTTGAGTCAACTGTCAAGCTTTGTTACATGATTCGCTATAATTCGTCATGAATGAGCTGAAAACGCGCCCTATCCGATCGCGGCTATTTGTGGATTTGTCTTCGTGTTAACACATTTTGAAGTATAAATTGTCGCTAAAAGTTTATCATATGGCCAAAGCAAACTGGACTAGATGAAATTAAAAAATTAGAACCCCCTACTAAGAAGGGGAGATTCCTCTCTGGAAATCCGGTTCAATCGAAGTAGTAAAGTCAAGTCGTTAGAACAGTTGTTCACACTCTTGTTTACTTTATATGCCATTGTGTTTTTCTTTCTTGAGTTGAATTAAAGGTGCTGATATATGGCTTGTGTTTACAATGTTTTCTTCTTTTGTCACGACCCGTTTCTCATTCGTTCTTTTTTTTTTCTTCGGATGTTTCCTAGGTTAGGGCGAGTAACTCTCATGGGCTTGCCGTATATCGGTAACTTGTGGACGTACTGATTTCAGGCGTGTGAAGTTACCCCCTCCTGATCGGTAACCTCATTACTCATCTCCCGTTTGAACGTTGTTTTGAGGGCCAAATTTTCTTTTTCTGTTTTTGTTCTTTTGGTCGTCCTCCTGTTAAAAAGGCACGTTTTGGAGAATGCAACAGTGGCTGTTTCGAGGATTTTGCAATTCAGCTTGTTTCTACGCAACCAAGCGACGTTCAAACATGGGTCGATGTCGGGCGGAGCTACACAGGGTGCCTTGGGAGGATATCTTTTTATCAGAGAATGCTCCTGATTTAAAATGTTTGCGTCTACAGGACCCTGGGAAATTTATTGCTGGTGGAGTTCATGGAAACCCTGAGGCTTGGGAAGTTGTTCTTAAAGATCATCCGTCCGCAGAAATGATTCTTGATTGGATCAGGAATAAAATAGACATAACACATTGTTGCCAATATTTTAAGGGCGCCTTCAAAGGGTCCAGTTATGACTCTGATTTTCCTCCACCGAAGCAGTTTCGTAACCATGCTTCTTGCTCGAAATTTACGCGTTTTGTTTCGGAAGAGATTTTAAAGCGTGTGACGACCTAGGCCATCAGAGTATGGGGAAAAGTTGGGGTTGATTCCCCTCCGTACTTGGTTTTACTGCTCACGGTGGAACCTTCGAAGCCAAGACTGTGTTTACATGCTAGATATTTGAATTTGTTGATGAAGGACATGCCATTTTCACTTGACCAGTTGACTAGTTGGCGGATGTTTCCAGGTATATTTGTAAGGTTCCTTCATGACAAAGTGTGATAAGTCCAGGTATGATCATGTCTTGCTGTCATCAAGTTCTCAGACCTATATCGGTTTCGAGTTTGGAGGATTTTGGTTCGTGTGTGCGACGCTCCCTTTTCGATGGAAGATTTCTCCATACATTTACCACACTATAGGACTCGCGGCGTCTGGGTATCTGAGAGCACAAGGTATTCCTTGTTCTCTCTATATCGATGGAAGTCTAAACTGCGAAATTTTAACGTCTACGCGGGTCCTTGGTTGGTAATCCCTGCGTATAGACAGCCTGAATATAGATTTAAAGCGGCGCTGGCAGCGGTTTTCTGTGTCCTTTCAGTCTTGGTGGATCTCGGCTACACCATTGGCTTTAGTAAATCTGTGTTATTTCCGACTACCGTAGTGGAGTACTTGGGTCTTTTGGTGGATTCGACGAAGCAGTCATTTCTTGTTCCCAAAAGGAAGATTGTATCCTGGGCTGCTTTGCGGGAGCAAATTTTGGCTTGTAAGAAGTATGTAAACATCAAGACACTGCAAAAATTTCAAGGGAAATGCATATCGTTTTCGCTGGCAGTCCCTGCGGCGAAATTATTCATAAGGGTCACGAGTTCTGCCATTGCGCATGCTTCAGCGAGTGGTCAAGTAGGGCTTTCGCCTTGTTTACGAGAGGAACTTTCTTATTCGCGGTTTTTGGACTCATGGGAGGATTGTGTTCCCTGCAGAGACGAGAAGCATGTTGGTCTGTCTTTGTCTACGGATGCTTCCGGCTATGGGTGGGGCTGTGTTCTTCATTTGCCTTCTGGCGACCAGGAATTTAGAGACTATTGGGATCAACAACAAAAAGAGCTCAATATTTCTACTAAAGAGATGCTAGCTTAGGTCAACGCTTTGAGAGCTCTTCCCACTACTATAAAAGAATGTAGGATAGATGTCGATATTGATAGTCGTGTTCTCATTGATGCATGGGAAGGTCAGGGGAGCAAGGGCTCTCCTCAGCTGACTAAAGCAACCAAGGATCTTTTCTTCGAGTTATCAGAGCGCAACTTACAGCTCTGTTTAAGTCACGTAAAATCTAGCAACAATCCTGCGGACGGTCCTTCTCGCCGGCTCTCTGGACTAGATTCAAGATTATCGGATGAAACATGGAGTCTGGTAGAACAGACTTTTGGTGGAACTTCTGGCCACTCTTTTGACTTGATGGCCTTAGACTCTAATGCTGTAATTGGACGGTCTGGTAGTTTACTTCCACATTTTACCCCTTTTCCGAGTCCGGATTCTCGGGGCGTCAACTTATTTTCTCAGAATTTACTGGAGACAGAGAACATGTCTAATCCATATGTTTTTCCGCCGTTTGGTTTGGTGGGTCCGGTTTTAAAGTTCCTTTACAGTTTCCAAATTCCGTTCACCATTGTTGCTCCAGCTCCAGGGCTTTGTCCGTATCCATATTGGTGGCCTGAACTAATAGCTCGCTCTACAGCTAGAATTTGTCTTGGCTCACAGAGTACTATGGGAGTTATTTTGGCCTCCTCTAAAGTAGGCTACAGTCCTGCCAAGTGTATGTTTCCCCTTTGGGCGTGTAGAGCATCTCGTTTTTAACTTGAGTGCGAAACTATAGTTGAAAATTATGTATCCTTTTTATTCTTTCAGCATTTATCTCGAGTTCCTAAACTGTTTACTCCCTCGGTGGCTTGTCCTAAATGTTCCTACGCGAACGATGAGTTGTTTCGGTTTTGTCAACAGCGTGGTCACGTACGGAAGGGTGTCCAAGAACATGGGACTGGAAGGCCATCTAAAAAACTTAAAGTTGATGAGAGCAAAATTTCTGAACGTTTGGCTCAGTTGTCTTAACAGCGAGGATCATCGCGTTTTGTGAAACAGAAGACTGCGCTCGAGTGTGAGTTTCTGAATGTTTTGTCTCATCTTGCAACCCCCAAAACGCTTGCTTCAGCCTTGCCAGAGGATGAGATAATGTTCTTAGTATGGAAAGATCGTGGGGGTAAAACGTGCGTCCATCTTCCGGAATGCCTACACTTTTCTAGTCAAAATGCTAGTATGAGTTTTTGTGGATGTCCCAAGAGACTTGCCTTTGGTACGGTTGATGCTTTAATAGGAAAACTGCGGGCAGTTTTTGCTGAATATGGCAGAGGTACGGAATGGCAATCGATTTTGAACTTTGGCAATCCGGCGGCGGATCGCTCGGTTAAAAGATACTTGGCAGATATACGGGAGGAGCAGCTGAAAGCCAGGGTGGTTCCACCCCAAGCTGATCCTATTTTTAAGGGTGATTTGGTGATCTTAGCCCGTCATATTCATTTCAAAATCTTACATTGTGCGACGTTAACTCCGAGTCAGATCTATATTTTCGCGAGAGATCAGACGATGTTTAAAGTTCTATTTTTGCTGGAGATCGTGCGCAGATTTACTTTTATCCAAGACAGATGACATTTTACGTTTTCCTGATAATTTAGGATTCCTGTTTCAGTGATCATTTATGGACGAAAACATTAACGTGTTCGCCCTTAAGAGAGGTTCCAATTTAACTATCTGTCCTGTTAGGGCCTCTTCATATGAGCCCGGTTAACCGGGCTGGCTCG
>OX419337.1:35226969-35269469 GCA_948470475.1 Galaxea fascicularis | reverse complement strand
AATGTGCTCAGTTGTCAATTTTCCCCGAGGGGTTCACGTCGAACGAAGATTGTTTACGTTTGCATTTCCATTCTTTGGAACATTTAAACAGTTTAAACTGTGGGTAGCAATTCACACTTAGTGCTAACATCACTGTACGTAACATCGTCTATGACATCCTGTGTGAACGCCTGCAGGCGTCTTGTTAATATTCACTGTTTTCTGAGCCTCACTTTCACTCTGCTGAGCGACGTTCTAAGCAGTGCGTTACTCAGCATTTCCGAGTGTTTTCATGTCGACTTAACATTAAATGACCAGTCTCTCACCGAAACAGTCAAAGATCGTACCAAAGTGACCTCCTTTAAAAGAAGAAAATGCTGAGGCGTCATAAGGCTTTGGTAAGTAGCCCGATTCCTTACAATTTATAGACCAAAATTTGGCGATTGAACAATGGCAGCGAGGAACACTCAGTTTCTCGTTTCTGCTTTCGCGTTGTCTTTAGTACGTGTCATTAGTCGATCAAAGGCCCGATCGAAATGAAGACCAAGAAAAGACTCAGTGGACATTCCTCCCTTTTAATTCTCCGTATTAAAGCTGAAGGAAAAAACTGGCCCAGATGGTTCATCTATTGATATTAACTTGCGAACGCAACGGCATACTCTTGACAAAAGTCAATTCCGCAATTGCTTACATGCGATTGGGAAAAACGAGGAATCAATAATAAACCCATTCGAGGTAGCTTCAAACAGAACTCCATTGCTCTATTGGAGAATAAGTACAGTGGAACCCCGATATAACGATCCTCGATGTATAACGATATTCTCAGTGTAGCGATGAATATTCCCCGCGGTAAAAGGTGTCAGAACCCCGATGATAACGAATTTCGATATGACGATATTCTCGATATATAACGATGAGAATCTAGCGGACCAAACGTAAAATCTTTTCCGATATAACGATGTTATCAGTACACAGACACAATTTGAGCAAAACGTTGAATTTACCGGGATTCCACTGTATTTATTTTACTTTGTAGCTTAAATTTAGCCTACAAGGTTTGTGGGGGCAAAGTGTATCTGTTGTCTATGGCCCCAAATGCTCGCTTACAGGTGTATATGGCGTGTCTGGGTTCTTTAAAAGCCCTACGCATGACACAGGCATTGGCTTTGCAGCCATGTTTTATAGGACAATTGCTTTCATATTTGAACCTTGCTGCTGAATTAACCATTTGACAGATTGACGTCTAGCTCGGGTTGAAAGTCCTTCATCTATGCACGCGCCATGCACGAAAGACAAATATAGTACTTGCTTGCACGCGATATTGGAACCATAAGTATTTCGGTGTTTTGTCTGTTCCGATGGAAAACGCCCTCGTTGCATGCGTGATTGCTTACTAAGAGTTTTCCGCTTGAAGGACTGATCACCAAGTATTGTTTACAAGTAACTTCGTTTTCAGTTTTCCATACGCAGTCAGCTTACATGTTCATTTGCGTTATTCCCTCAGAAACCAAGGCAAGCCAAATGTAGCGAAATTCAATAACACCGTATTCATTTAATTTAATCCTTATATTTATTTAAAATGTTCATATTCAGTCAATGCAATCCTCCAAAGTTCATTCAATTCAGTTTACCAAAGCATTCATTCGATTCAATTTATTTAACTTATTCAATTTTATTCGTCCCTATTCAGTCAATTAATTCACCAAAATTCTTTCAGTTCAATCGGTTCATATATATGGTTTGCAGCCAATCTCTAGAGACACAGATAACAATGAAATGTAGAAATGCTGGTGGACGAACAAAACGAGCGAACGAGAGATCTGTTGTTTACCGTTTTAAACAGAATAGAGGGAATTCTTAACCATAGCTCAACTACAAGCAATGAGCTGCAGCACTCCGAGGTTTTAACCCATGTAGATCTCCTGGTTAATTGAATTGAATGAACTTTGGAGGATTGAATTGAATGAATATGAACATTTTAAGGGACTGACCATTAGAAAAGTGATGGGTTGGGGAAAAAATCCCAAAAAAAAATCATGCAAGGGAAAATGCCAAGAAAAAAAAATCACGCAAGGAAGAAGGTGAAGAAAAAAATTCATGCAGAAGGAAGGTCCAATTGTGACTTTTATTTAAAAATTATATAATATTTGCCAGTGTCTATTAAAAATAATTCTTATTCAAAATATTCTTGGATTGACATTTTGGAGTGGAGGGCACTACAGAGGGGCTGTGTTGGTGAATGGAGTATGGCATCATTATGATGGGCTGTGGGAAAGGAATTCCAGAGGGCAGGGACTGCAAAAATGTACAGGGAAGCCGTCCACTCCAAGTGGCTTCCTCCTCTCTCACTGTGTGTACATTTTGGAAAAGATTTTGCATTAAAAAGTGGCTGTATCCTTTGATCTGTTGTGAGTGTAGAATAATTTATAAATCACAAAAACATGGATCATGAAGCAAGATTTCACTGTTAAAAAAAGCAATATTTGACTAAAATTAAATTCGTGAAGGGGATTTCACCTGGAAAAAAAATTCCTGCACAAGCAGTGCGCGGAAAAAAAAACCGTACCAGCTGAAAATCCCCCTCCCCCCCCCCCCCCCCATCACTTTTCTAATGGTCCGTCCCTAAACAAATATAAGGATTAAATTAAATGAACATGGTGATATTGAATTTTGCTACATTTGGCCTGCCATACCAAGGGTAAAGTTACACACTAATAATGGTGTTTTAAGTGACATGCTGAAGTGATCTGCTCCAATCTCATTAGGCGCTGTGCAGTATAACACCTGAAGTTGTTTTTGATAAAGTTTAAGTATATTTAGGTGATAAATATCGCTTAAATTACTTAAATTTTGAGCGAATTAATAGTCTGCTATGGTTCCTCGCTTCAGCAAAGCCTCGCCGTTGAAAACTGGAACTTTGAAGCCTTACTGGTGATCGCCAAATTTTCTGCACATTCAAATTCATTTTTCTAATACGTAATATGTAATAATGCTCCAATGCGATGAGCAACGAACCTTAAACTTCAATGCAAGAAATACGAATCTTTATCAACAGCATTCTACAATGTGAAATGCATTTCTGTATATTCCTTCTTCTCGATTATCTTCAAATCTGCGATCGGTCTGCGACAATATCGGCGCCATGATCGGCGATCGGTCTGCGTCACGTCGAGGACATATGGAAACATTTGTTCCCGGCGTCTGCAGCGGTCTGCGGCATACGATCTGAGTGATCGGAAAATTTGAGTCTAGTTCTACTTTCCCGATCACTCAGATCGTGTGCCGCAGACCGCCGAAGACGTCGGGGACAGATGTTTCCATGTCTGCCAAGTGACGCAGACAGATCACCGATCATGGCATCGATCGTGTCGGAAGCCGATCGCAGAAGATGAACCATGTGAACTCTTGATAGAAACGTACAGTGTTTCATTTTCGAAGATGAAGTAGGATTAAGAATTTTCACCCGTACTGAACTTTTTCGCTTTCAGCTCTAGCTGCGTGATAACATTTATTCATGATCGTGCAAAAAGTACCTCGTGTTGAAAAACACATAACGACATAGTAGGAACATAATAACATGAACATATCGACATCAGGATGAAACTGATCTTTTCTTTATGTCATTATGACTATGTTAATTGTTATGTCGTTATGCCAGCAGTGTGAACCCGGCCTTAAGCCGTTATGTCACTAGTTTGAATCAGGCCTTACGTACATTACTATTTAGACGTGAATATACAGGCAAAAGGCAAGCTTTATTTTTAAAGACAAGCTATTTAAGACTGTAGATTCCTTAACTATTTAGACGAGTTGCTTGTTGTGTAATATCCAGGCAAAGTTTCGAAGTACACCGCCTATTCAAAGTCAACGTTTGAGTGTGCCGGTTGCTACCATTTGTTACCATTGCGTCCCTTCTTCCCTGTAATCTACAACTTCTGCCAGAGGTTGTCTATGACAGCTGTCTGTACAGCCTATTATCTTAAAAAGCAGATAACCAGTGACTTTGATAAACGATGGAGGTGATTGAGTTACCATAAAAAACGTTATTTATGTAACTCGGCTACCTTCAAAGTAGTTAGGTATGTAAATGCGTCGTTTGTAGAAAATATTATAGCTTAGATGGGACAACATGATTCCTCATTTTTTCTTTATCGGACTGCTGGTCGTTTAGACACAACCTTTACTGTAAGAATATAGTTCCTTCGTAGGAGCCATGATTAAAACGAACGCGCAGGGTTCATGTTCTTTGGTAATTGGTCTTCATTACATGTAAATAAAATGCTGATGAGTATGCATGATGATGAGTAAATGTTTGTTAAATGGTAGAGGTGTGAAATGATTTAACAAAAGAAAATTTAGGGCTCATCTCCTGTGTTATAACTCACTGCTGACGAAAAACAAACGAACAAGAAAAAACAAAAGATCGTTAACAATAAACCTGCATCGAAATTAAAGTCCAAAAAACAAAGCGGAAACCTTTTCAGGTTATTACACTGGAGATGAGCCAAATTTCCCATCACCTGTGTTGCCTGGTTTCGTGACATATTCTAAAATAATTCTAACCACGCGTGATGTTTTCGTGGAGCTGCAACGAGGACAGCCGGCGACGGCAACATAAAGGAAAATGTACCTTTCTGTTTTTGTAACTCTTTCTCTTCGCGATTATTCTAATTTGATTAACATGGAAAATGCCGGCGAATTGTCCAAGGTTTGAACGGCGTTTAAGTAAGGAAAAAGAAAGAAAAATTTGCCGTCATGCGCGCACGTTCTCGAGAAAACTTAAAATTAGGTCATTTCACTTCGTTTTTCTGGCAAAAACTTCATGCTAGCCCACATTTAGGCACTGTTTACACGGACGCGGTTTCATTTGTAACCGCATCGGTTTCGATGCGGTTACACCTTTCGTTTACACGGATCCGGCCGAGTTCGTTATCAAAACCGGGTCGTTTTGAATACGCTTTTAAAAGTGGAGCGTTTTCAAAACGATACGGTTTCGAGGTCGTGTAAACGGTGAAACCGCATCGATTTGAAAACGGTCTGGCTCGAAATTGGCTGGCTCGCGAAGTAAATATGGTAAATCTCGCACGGAGTGCAGCACTTTGCTGCACAATCACAACTTTGATCTGTGGTTTAACTTCGCTTTTGCTGCTTTCGTGTATTTTACTATAGACCAAGAGCCATACCGCAATAACAGGCAGAGATGTCTTGAAATGTTGACTTTTTTGTCGATACGGTCCTGCAGAGTAACGAAGAGAAAAGCCAAACGACGATTCTGGATTCGGCCTCATGTCTGGTCAAATCTAGATCCAATTGACGAAGCACAAAGGCCTGATAAAGAGATCGCCTTGACATAAACGGTTGGATTTAACGGTTGGATAGGTTCCGTGTAAACTCTTTGAAACCGTGTCGTTTTTGATGCGGTTTCCAGATCATGAAACCGTTTCGATTGGAAACCGCGTCCGTGTAAACATAGCCTTAGAGCACATATAAAAGAAGACAATAAAGTACATTTACAGGACAATAGATCAGGACAATAGAGGAATACGGATTTACATATTTGGCTTACCATGACGTTCTTGCCGTTTTTCTGCTATCTATCGAACTTTAATTTTAAACATGGTTAAAATTCAGCGATGACCTTAACTACAACTATGAGAAACAGAAATGCATTGGAAACAGAAATGAGAAAAAAACGGTTCTCTTAGTCCGGACCTTCTTAATAGACGCCTGTCCAAAAACAAACATGTTCACGAATGACTTATTACTTTATCTTGGTGTCCTTGTGGTTTGCAGGCGCTGTCAACTCACCTGGTCTCAAACCATTAACATCGTATTTGTTCTGCCAATGTCTGTTTAAGTAACAACCCCCAAAACTGAAAAATTAAGTTACTTTGCACACCAGGCCGCGGTTGTTCAAACATTGGATAGCGCTATCAACCGGATAAATCATTATCCAGCGGATAAGTAATGGGAAGGCTAATTCCACCATACACTGGATAGATATTTATCCGATGGATAGCGCTATCCAGCCTTTGAACAACCGGGGCCAGGGTATGACGCAATTTAAGCAATTGCGTAAATAAGACTGAAAAAAACAAGCCGAACATAACAGCCAAACTTGTTTTCAGGCTTCTTTACGCAATTACTTAAATTGCGTTCACAATTAACTGCAAGGATCACTCTTTATTTCATTTCATTTCCGCAGTTCATAAATAGTTTATCATTGTTTGCACCTAAAAATCTAAGGCTTCAAATCATAATTTTGTCAACTATTGTATCCTACAGTACAGCCGAAACACTCCATTTTCACTCTTGTTATAACGTTGTAATGACAGAAATTGAAGTGTCCATCAGATCGCGTAAAACCTTTCGCAGCAGTTTCAATTGCCAATCAGAAAACGATGCCCATGTTCTTTAAGAAAATAGGGACCTTTAAATTTGTGTGCGAGTGCGACTTTTCAAATTCTGTTCGCGTGCTTTAGGTGATCACTAGTGACATCAATTTTGTTTCTACAATCTCCGGATCTACTGGTAAGTAACAAGGAAGAGTGAGGGTTCAGGGGAGGTGACTGATTTGAAATTACTCGTACTGACTAGAACTCGATCTCGTACTCGTGCTCAAATCTAAAGGTCCCTAATAGCGTACGCTTATGGTCAAGGAGAGCTCGGAAATGGTGAGTTTACCAATGTTGTGTAGCAAACACGAGAGTTATTACAGGCCCTTAGCGAAGCCCTTCCCCCCCCCCCGAATTTATGGAAGTTAAAAAACAGTTTTACCCAAAGATACCACGACAGTGACAGTAGCGAAAACATTATCTATAGAGTGAATTCGCGTTCTTTCAAACTTCATCTCAAATCTTCCACGCGCTAAATTGTAGAGGAATTCTCCTGCGGTCAAATTATGAGGACCAGTTTAAAAAGAAAAATAACAATTTCTCGTGGGGTGTTTACGTTCCCAATAAAATGCGAAGTTATAGAGAAATGTGCCAAAAAGTGTGATGTATGTGCAGCGGTTGATGTTTTGATTTTATTTAATAAACGTAGTGCTTTCCGTCGCCTTCGTGACATCAGTAAACTCGGTAATGCCTACGACGAAGCCAGGGGTGTGTGTGTGTGTGTGTGTGTGTGGGGGGGGGGGGGGGGGGTCTTCGCTTGCCTAATTCTAGTTGCTGAGCCCCCTCCTCCCAGTTGTTTTAGCCATGTATTACCAGCAGTCATTCAGCAAGGCGAGAATCTCAAGAGGGAGATGCTTCGTGCTGAAAAGTAACACGACTGTATGCATCTTTTGTTAGTTACGTATTTACATTTCCTGTTTTCTGTTTCTTCGCAGTTGTTTCTCTATGCATTTTCATTGGTGGCGGGCTTAATCATTCTTGTACAGCTTCAGTTTCTACCTTTTCTTCGAGGTTACATAGGTACGCTTTTTGTGGGTTGGTGGAAACTTCCATCGCAGATTACGATGTAGTACACCGCCAACCTTGAACGTGAGTTGCAATTATACCTTTGATAGAGAGCCGACGCCTGCGCTATCGAATGGTCAAAATAAGCGGTAGTTCGTGAAAGCCAGAAGTACTCTCGTAGTCACTTAGAGCTCTTAACGCCGCAAGGCGCATAAGGCTTACACACGTACATACTTTGACACAACTGCATGCGTATTTGTAGAGTCTAGAGGGTTGTTCATTGTCACTGGGGGTTGTCCCTTTTAACCGATCCGGTTAAATTAGAGCTACAAGGCGAGAGTGCCCTTGCCGATTGGGATCATTAACTAAGACACATAAGCCTCACCACCACGGCAAGCCTACAGTCCTATAGGGTAACAAGTGGTACATGACTGTAAAGAATCTCCACGAATAATAAATCTCAACTCGGATGGATAGGCATGTTCCAAGGGGTACGGGACTCCTCTATCGAATTTTCCTTATTGCCCTGTTGTCTGTTATTCTCTTGCTAGTATTCCCAACATCACTACTTGGTGACACGTTTGATGCTTGTAATTTCAAGTGTAGACTTACTGCTCTATCTCTACTTTTTGACAGAATACAGGTGCCCTGAGCTTGGTCTGCACAAAGCTTCAGTCGTCAATAAAACTTATTCACCCACTCAAAAATGCAAGCCTCACAGGTATGAGTGTTTGTTTATGGAAGGAAGTGTACATGCTGTCTTCATTATCTTGTCAGCATTTGGGTGTTGATCCCAACTTAAAGAAGCCGCTATGTCAAGCTGTTTTACCATCTTTTTAAAACTCAAAATATGTCTTGCCGTCAGTTGAGATTCAAAAGTAATGGTCTAGTTTTATTATTTAAGACTTATGACACTAAAACTGTTTCCTGTTGTCTGTTGCTATCAATGCCGCAAGGATGGAAATGGATTGAAACTTGAAAAGGTTGGGCCAAATTTTTTAAGGTTTGATGCTATCTCGACAAAAAAAACGTTATTATTGGTTGCTCTCTTTGATAACATTAATTTGATATCCACCTCATAGTTTATCAGGAACATTGTTTGTATAAATAAAATCTCCAAGTTAAGGTTTTTAGAAAGAATTGATCCAAAACAACAACATCGTCGTGACGTAGCCCCTTTAAGGCGCTCTTTTGTTCTCCGTGGTTTTTTTCAGGGCGGTAAACAGGTTATGCCTGACGCGTGATTTGACAGAAAAAAAAGGCGCGTGACCCGTCAAAAGAACTCAATTAATTGTAACCGTGATCCGTGAATTGATAGGCTAGCCTGACTCGTGATCTTCTTGTTTTGTGGACCGTGATTCGTCAATCATAAATAAATTTCGTGAAAATCAAGAATCTCTGAACAATGGCTCATGTATCAATTGAGTCACTGATTACCGTAACCATTTTTTTACAATATTTTATACATGTAATTAAATATGTCACAATTGGCTAATCGTTAACTCTGCACGTATCTCCGAACTCGCATGGTTCGAACCTATCGATGTGACTGTTACCTGCCAGAAAAGTGGCTTACTTTCAAGAAATTAAATGAAAGACTAATTAATGCCACTGAAGTCGAGAAATTTGTAATGGTGGCTTTCTTCGTCAGCTAAAAATGCGTGATTCATGAAATGCCATAACATAAATGCTTCAATCGTGATTTGTAGGAAAATAGGCTCGTGTTTTGTGATTAGGAACCCCACTTTGCCAGTCTGTTTGTTGTGGATTTTCAGTTTTGGTTGTCTGAAATATGTGCCATAGAAGAGGTAGAAGAGGTGATCTACCAATATTAGCATTGTAAGTGGTTACACCTTGGCCCTATTTGTCTCGGCAAATGAGTTCTTATCTTTGGTTAAGGGCCTAACCATCTTTGGTCTCAACAGCAGCTGTTCCAGATACTGACCTCTTACTAACAGAGTTCGAGGTCCGTACTGTAAGTTATGGACTAAGTGTGTTTCCCATTGTGGGCCATGAGTCAACGGGAAAAAACGAGGATCCGTAAATTACTGTACGGACCGAGAAACCGAGGTTAGTAAGATATTCATTATATCTCTGAGGTTAATCAGGAGAGCAAATTTAGTAGGCCGTACAGTAGAATACTGCCCGCAAAATTGGCCAATCACAGCGCGCGTACTAACTGACAGATATAATAAAGTAGAATACGGCCTGCAAAAATTGACCAATCACAACGTGCGTACAAACTGAGAGAGATAATAAGGTTAATTAAACAGAAATCAATCAATCAATCAATCAATACAGTGTACTTTTGCTTACTACCCTAGAGTAAAGAAAATAGTTGCAAATAAAGAGGGAGGGAAGACGTTGAGCCGCTTCACGATATACCGTAATACTAGTTTTAAACCATTTGATTAAAATAGGATACATTTCGGTAGGATATCGATATTTCCTACAGAGGATGCTGTAATCTCGAGCAGAACCCTAATGTTTTTTTTTAGCATTGTTAAGAATTGTTGTATTTCGGAAGGAAGTAGAATGATCTTTCACTTCTGGTTCTCTTGCAATAACATCCTTCTATGTTTATTCTCTTGTAAGGCCAAGCAGACTTGGTTGTGCACAAGCTTATAAATATTACGGACGCCCGGGACATATTGAAGATCGAAAATGTAACGAGATTCGTTACCAAGACATCTGCTCTTTCGAGAAGACGCAGCCAAGGCATCATAAACTGTCATGTAACGCTGAAGTTTGTGGCTCCTCAGACGTAGAAATAGGTTCTGTGAGTCCAGAAATGGGAAAAGTAACTGATTGGTTTCCTGTATCAAAGGAAAATATCACTTTAGCAGTGCAAGATGCTGTGGAGACGAACCGCAAAAACGAATTCGGCTTTCTGTACATTAGATGCGGTGACATTCTCCAATCACTCACCTTCCCACCGATCTTGAAGAAGGCCGACAAAGGCAGCATAAGGAGCAAAATAAATGTAAATGTGATTGTGTTGGATTCAATTGCAAGACCACATTTCTATAGAATCCTTCCAAGATCTGTGGCGGCACTGCGCAGGATAGCTCGAGACCCTAGAATCAAAGTCACTGCATTAGACTTTGAACTTTTCCAGAGCGTTGGTCAACAGACATTTGACAACATGAGACCTTTCTTCTCTGGAATCATCAAAGGTGAGTGTTGTTTAAACTGCCTCGCAGGACACCTTTACTGCCTATTTGGACGTCATTTCACTTACCCTTTTACTTGTGTTAACGTGGTTACCGTTTGTCACAAAAGGAGATCTAGGAATTGCTTTTTGGGCGGTTTTCAACTGAGTCTCGAAAGTGATTCGCGTTTGCTTTGATTTTGGTTTACTCGCTCTGTGATTTGTTGACACAAAGACTTCGCGTCCCTTTCTCAGCCAATGAGAATCAAAAGCCAAAACCACGCGCGCATTTTCCCGCGCTGAGCGCTGGTTGCATGTAATTACTTCAAATTCCTGGACTCGGCGTTATATGTGGGTTGAGTTTGTTGTTGGTTCTCTGTTCCGAGAGTGTTTTGTTTAGGTACACTGGTTTTCACTTTTCCTTACAGCCGATGTCAGTGCTATGTATACACCCGGATTTTCAGATATGATTCTACGGCCTTGGTTCGACCCGTCATGATTAGGCATAAATCACGTGACGTATTTGTGTTTTCTCTGGTGTAACTGCAAAATTTCTTCGACTTAAAAACAAGCAAAAAGAATAAGTTAGACTTAAACTTTTTGTAGGTGAAACCAAGGCGTAGAATTGATCGACACATCGTTGAAACGCTAAGCCAGGTGCCGGTGATTGGATCAAACCAGTCCTGATACTCGTCTATAAAGATTTCCGGCTTGCTCTTAATCATTGCCTCTAGAATTTTGTTTTCTTTCTCTGTTCCATCATCATAAAACGAAATGTTTGTGGTAGCATGTTGTTCAAGGGAGCAAAAAAGAAAAAATATATTTCTAGCAAACAAACATGTACTTACAAGAATACCTCAAAAATTAATGTGTCTAGGTAAGCTGAAAGCCAATAATTGGACACTAAGGCCACGTGATAGCGGACATTACCCATTAAATCTACCACATAAAGTTTGAGCCTGAGCATTAGCAGCATCGACAGCTGTTTCGGCCTTGTTAGGCCTTGTCAGCATGTCATAGCTAATACCCAGGCTCAAGTACCCACATGAATAAAACAAGTAATGAAAGTGTAAGGCTTGTGGGATGTGGCTTGGAGTGACAAGAATACCTCACAAATCAATGTCTCTTTGTAAGCTGAAAGCCACTCATTGGGCACTAAGGCCACGTGGTAGCGAGCATTACCCCTTAAATCTATGTACTTACATCAAAAGGTTCTTTGTCTTCCTCGCCTTCTTTGTCGCTTCAATTCGCCATACTGTCTATACAATCCACGAATTTTTGTCAGAAAGGCGGTACTTGTAAACAGGTAATTCGCTGTTTCCTTCTTCAAACTTCCATATAAATGTTGGTGATATATTACTGGCCACCTCAAATCTTCATGCAGAACCTTCATGTTTTCTTCGATCGGTTCGCTCACTGCTTGGAAACCTCTCTGTAGAATTACGACCCCGTCGAATCATGTCCAAAAATCCGGATGTATACATAGCACTGAAATCGTCTGTAAAAATACAACATTTCCAAATTAATTCGATCCGGATGCAGGACCTCCCTGAAAACCACTTCGGTGAGTGGAACTTCTGGGTAAAAAAGTCATAATTCTGATTGGTTCACTAAGCTGCATGCATCTGTTATGATTGGTCAAACTAATCGCTTTTGTCTTGGTTTTACGACACAGTCAGTTGAAAACCGCACTATCTAGGATGACACCTTCGAAAGCGCTAGTACCATGGACACTCTTTATAACAAAGGAACAAAACACGCACCTTATTAAAAGCAATAGGTACTATTCTAATAGCCCATGCTGCTTCGTTTTAAGAACAAAATTCAAAAGAATTGTTTATCTTGAACGAGGCAACGAGGGCTAATTTGAGTCTGAACTAAAGCATATTAAAATGGCGTCCATTTTGAAATAAGGTGTATGGCAGACAGAAAATTACATTAACAACATGAAATGGTTTCGACGTGACATAGCCTATAACGGCATGGTGCAGTAAATGACAGGGGCAGCTTGCATGATCCAACCGAGTGGAAAATTTTTGTGTAAATATTAAATGTTGCAGCTTGTGCAAACGCAAAATGGATAAATCCCAAAATGTACCAGTATTAGTTGGAAAGCTCAAAACAACGGAAAATTGCATCGATTAAGTCTTTGGGTCATAACTTCTGAAACGATCCAAATCGAATGGTATGTACCATTTCATTTTCCAACCAGAATGTCTCGGTTTCCGTGCAAATGGTAAGGGCCCTAGGTCGTGGTATGGTATCACGTGACATTGGTCATTCGTATGACGCAGTAGATGCCATGAAGGACGAGACAATGCAAAGTAGATGTCTTGACAAGATCGATGTTTTAATTTGCTTGCAGATGATAACGCAATAGGTGATACAGCAAAAACCGCAAAGGCTCCTTTAGGGGTGGAGGTGTTATTTGGGACCTTTAAGAAATGGGGCTACCAGACTCTCTTCCAAGAGGATCTCTGTTGGTATGACCACTGGGGAGTTGGATTAACTGACCTGGAAGTGAGAGGAAGCCCAGATGGGGATGACCAATTTAAAGAAAGGTACTCCTTTTAAATGAATACTTAATTTAGTAAAAACTGTTGAGAATAATTTACTAAACACTGTTGAGATGAGGAAGCTTGCCTGGTAACCACATAAGCAATTAAACATAAGCCATAATAGTCTTGCACACTGACGGAAGGGCCAAATGAAACTTCAACGCGAAAACAAAGAGATTATTCCTGTACGTTTTCTCGTGTTTCTACTAAGTGAGCTTTTTTTCACCAAAACTGACGTCCTATTTCCTTGGAGAGTTCTCATGTAATGGAAATTTTCTCTTGTGTCAGTGAAGTGGAAAAACGACGTTGATGAGCTTTCGGGAAGGTACGATTTTTTCCCTTTCCTTGCTTTCCTCATCACACACCTCTCCAGCAGCTGTCACGCAGGTTATTCTTTGGGGAGTACTTAGCACTGACAGGAATTTTGCAGCTGAAAAATGCTTGCATCAAAAAGCGAGTTTGCGGTTATGACATTCGGCGATTAAGAGGTATTGACCTCTCCGACAAAAGGCCGTTGGAAGTAGGGCGGGAGCATCAACATTTCATTTTACAGTGTAACTGATAAGAATCCCAACTGGCGGGAGGCAAACCCTGAGTTACAAGGATGGTCGAGGTGTTGAACCAGGCGCTTACCCAGAACAACACCAGCTAATTACCAGAGCGGGATTTGAACTTAGGTCACCGCATTGAAATCTCGCGCCCTAAACCATGCCGCCATTCTGTTAAGGAAATGAGAGAAGATGTTAGGAAGGCTCTCAAGGGAGAAAACTAGTTTCATAACGTAATTTCTACTTAGGACACTCGTAGCAAATGGGGCAACAGCAGAATTAAGGGCTGTATTCCCTTAACAAAGCTGCATTTGGTCGGGAAGGCATTGTATCGGTACAATTTTGATAGTTAGGAGATGTTATGCAAAGCTTGACTACAGCGATAAGAATGGCGCGACAGACCACCACAACTTTTATCCCCGTGTAATAACCAGCTTAAATTCACATCTTCCCACAGGTGGAGCGAATTCCAAACTAGGGTGGGCACGAAACACATTGATGGCTTTGGCCTGTCACACTTTTCCTGCACGGTGTTTCGCAAATATGAAATGACAAATCACTACGAAACCCCTCCTCAGGTGTGCTTAAACGGAGAGTTCTACAGCCAGTACTTCTTAGATTACATAACTAAAGTGTACGGCGCGTTGCGAAGCGACAGGGAGGCCAAATCGATGCTTTCATTCATGCATTTCAACACTGGACACGAGTATACTGGAGTGCGCATGATCAACATGGACGCCAACTTAGCGAAGTTCTTGATGAAAATTGCTCATAGCCCCGATACTCTTACTGTCATATTCTCAGACCATGGTAACAGAAACACACGATATAGTTACACTGAAGAAGGCAGGAGAGAAACCTTTGATCCAATTTTGTTTATGTTGATTCCTGATGGCGTGGCTGAGAAGCTGGGCCAGCAAAGAATGGCTGCCCTCGTTGAAAATCAAAGGCGTCTTTTCACTTTACTGGAAGTACACCGGGCGCTGGTTTCCCTGAATGACCGTGAGAAAGTAAACACTGGAAATTACACTGCGGAAGGCATTTTTGCAGTTCTACCAGAAAATCGCACATGCGCAGATTTGATACTGATGCCGCTGACCAGGTGTAAGTGTGATGGGTATGATGATTCCAGCAAGGTGGATGACAATTCGCTGAATCACAAATGGCTGGCAGAGTTTGCCCTTGGGGCTTTAAATGATGCAATACAGAAACAATATATCGGAGGTAATGTGTATTAAATCAACTGTGGCTTCACTATTGGTGTTAGAACTCTGCAGTTATTTAGATGTACATGTAGACTACGGTCTTTATCGCTCGTGTAAAGTGACAAAAAGGCAAGCAGAAGCACCGTAAACAGCATTTGTCTTGCCCATGCATGAGTGTATGGGCGCTCACCATTAGTCAGAAATAGCCGGTAGACCAGTCCGTTTGTAAAGAGAATTCCTCTATTAATTAGAAATGTCGAGACAGATGAGTTTATTTCTACATAGTATGCATGATGGGGAAACATTCCAAAGAAGCACGTTTCACTTTCAAAATGACCATTGCGACTGGCAGTTCTGACTTTTGGTAAGCGCCCTACGTCAGGCAATTTGGTAATAGAAGGACGATTGTCCAGGTCAGTGTACTAGATCGTGCTTATGCATGTTCAGATTATGTGACCCTTGGGCTCACACCAATCAATATTAGGAACTTGTTGTTTTGGTAATTATCTAGCAAAGAGGTATCTTGTTACTATGATGCCATTTCTCAATATGGTTCGTTTTTTTTTTCTCGCCCCTTTTTCAGGTATCGGTGAAGAACGTTCCCCAGCCCAGAGATACGGCTATGGTAACTGCCAGCGACTTGTTGGGAAATCTTTTTCTAACATCCTACAGCGATTCCAAGGAGATTACATCATGACAACGATGGATCTACATGTGGTCCCTCCAAGCGGATATAGAGAAGATGAAGTTTTTAAAGTCTCACTAAAACACTATTCTACACCAGACGACAAAGTCTGGCTGACAAGCTATACCCGACAGTCCAGATATAGCAAGTTTGAGACATGCGCAGACAAATCAGTTGATGTTAGACTATGCGCATGCGCAAAAAAGGAAGATGCGAAACTTGTTCCACTAGGTGTTCCAAACGAAATGTTTGACTCAAAGACTATTGTAACGGACCTCGACTCCGGTTGTCTGTTATTCCTCAGAAGGAATCACGGCTCGACTACCGTAGCTGTAGAAGTAGTGAATAAGTGTGAAGATCGCACCTACAAGTTTAAATTGGACGGCGGTGGTACAGAGAGACTATTCTCCAAGACGCTTCCTATTGAATTAGAATTATCACCCGAGACATTTTACTTTTTAACATCTACTACGATAATAGCTTCTAAGCTGACGTCTAGACTACATTTCTCAGCGACCATACAAGCAAGGATTGGTAATTCGGAAGAGTTTGTTAGTTTAGGTGAACGCGATGTTTGATGACTAAAATGATTATATATGAACACGATTATTTTATAGTCCTATTTTGATTGCGTTTTTTTTCTAAAAAAAATTGGGATTGATGCTTAGGCTTTTTGAATTATTATTATTGTATTATTGTTATTATAGGTCTTTTTTGAATGAAAGTTGAAATAGTTTTTTGGACTTCCAGTCGTTTTTAAACACTGGATGAACTTGTCGTAAAATGGAAACGGTGCAAAGCACCCAGAAAGAAGAATATACAGACAACGCAAAAAAAAAAAATTAAAACAAATAAATAAAAAAGCGTTGATTATAGTTTAGTCAGATTACGAAGCATTCCGGACAAGAAAGACTCGGAATTGAAGGTACTCTTGTTTTTTTTTGGGACTTATTTCCGCTTTCGGATTTAACGGAATGATATTCCGTTCATTCTTTATTTTTATAGGTTTTTCATTTATTTTTCCAGAGCAAACAATAATTAGTGTCGCTATTGAAGTGTGATAATACACAATTTTGTTAATGATCAGTTCCAAGTGAATTGCGAGTAGATCCAGTCCTTTGTGGAGGCAAACGGTCAAAATTAGAATTTCAAATTACGTCTTTAAATGGCCGTTTCCCCCCCACAAAGGACTGGGTCTACCCACAATTCCCTCGGAACTGATCATTAGCAAAATGTTGTATTACAAAAGAGAAGAGTTACGTCGTACAGCTACCGGATGGGAATTACTAATAAACCTAGTAATATAACAATAACAGACAGGCAGGCCGACAGACAGACAGACAGACAGACAGACAGACGGGCAAGACAGATTCAAGAAGCAGAGCAGTTACCTAAGAGTAAAATTGAAAAATCTGAAGATATATTTGGAAACAGACCAACTCAAAAATTACGAAGTGTGAGGCCGGCCATCCATGCATCTTCTAAAATCTCTTGCGGAATTCTGGGAGCCTCGTGTTTTTGTATTCTGATCGTTTTGCTCCCGATAGCAGAATATAAGAAGCTTGACGAAGTTGATGATCGACGAAGATGCCGCGGAGTGCCGGCACTCTCAATGTGATATCCCCACACCACTGGCACAGAAATAACGGTTACTTGCCAGCTAATTTCAAAGGATTTGGCTTGTGTATGAAAGGCTGTTGTTCCTAAGCGTATCCTAGCAACGTATTTGCAGCAGTTGGAGTTTAATTCCATGGATGCCATAAGATGATCGAAGATTTAGTCGGCGAAAACGAGGGGCACCAGTCTCTTCATGGCCAGAAATTTCGGACATTTGAGCCCGCACGGCAGTAGCGGCGTTTCCCAATCGATAACAAAAATGGCGGACGAAATTACAAAGCTTTATATGAGAGGCGATGGAGTTACAGAAAATACAAGCACAATTAATACCTTTTTTCCATTTGCCAAAATCGAGCATTATTCCAAGACATTTCAGCGATATTGTGGTTAAAAAATCTACCGGAAAAACGAATTCCATACCTTGCTTTCGGAACGATGTCAATTTGCAACTTCAGATCCAGTCAAACCCTTGTAAATCCGTGAAAAAAGAAGCGAAGATAGCACATTTGATAGCAAATAATTAGAAATCTAAAGTCGCTATGTAATTTGCCAAAATCGAGTCATACAATACAGTTAAATCGCTATTTGAAAAATGAAAAAACGGATCTTCAGCTTGTAAACGTACCTTGCTTTTCGGCTGCTAAAAACCGTACAAAATGAAATAAGATCACGGAAAGGTCGACATGTCACGCAGATCCACGTTCGCCCCATGAAGAAGAAAACAACAAAGTCCCGCTCTTAGCTCCGTATTCTCGCACGCCAATCCTGCATATTTGGTATTAAAAACAACGCTGTGGCTATATGGCCGGTAACCGGCCAAGGTGTTTAAAAACACTAAATGACCGGCAGTCCGAGATTTTTCTAAAAATTGTCGAATCAAAGAACCCTGACTGAACCAAACCATCGTATGTCGATTAGGAAAAGTCAAGCGATCCTGAAATGATTTTTAGATCTCAAGTCTAGCGCTTGCTTTTCGCTGGGCTTATAGTAGGAACCGTAATTTGTGATTTTCAGGTCGACTGCCGGCCAAGACTTCAAAAACACTAAATGACCGGCAGTCCGATAAAAATTGTAGAAATGATGGATAAATCCTGCAAACCCAGTTGCATAGATGGCTGATCTTTGACAGGTTAAATTGACTGAAATTCTTCGATCTTGTAATTTTTATCGGACTGCCGGTCATTTAGTGTTTTTAACATCTTGGCCGGATACCGGCCATATAGCCACAGCGTATATTTTTGGCTTATAAATTGAAGAGCCTATGTTTCCATGTTCTACTTGTAATAGAAAACAACTTCTACCAAAAGATTCATGGCTTTTGACTTTATTGATGTTATCATTACGGCATTAGAAGCGTCAGACAGCGCCCAGCCGAAGAAACTCGAAATAACATGTTCATGAGTTCTAGCCACGAATTATCACACTTACTTGCAGTATACAACGGAGTATAATAACTATATTTCGGTGAACTCGCTGTCGCTGTGCTTTGAGAATCCGTGTAAAGCTTTGTTTGCTCATCCACTGTCCTTGAACAGGTTGTCTCAAGTAGGCCTCTTGTATTCTTTCTTGCTCTTCCACTGCAGTTCTTCGTACCCGGCGCCATAGCAAACTTATGTGTTATGTATCGCTTCTTGCTTAACTTCCAGCAGTCGTTTAACAAAGTATTGGTTGATATTTATTAATTAATTTATTCATTTGTTTGTTTATTCATTTATTATAATTTGTTTTCCTTTTTAATTTTTTTTATATATATTTTTTAACTTTTATATTGTTTTTGTCATTTTTAAGCTAACACCCCGGCCCGGCCCCGACTCCGGCCCCGAGTCGGCGTTTTACCGACACCCAGCGCCGAGACAGGCTGAAACAAAATGTTGACCCAGTTTTTTTGACAGGCAAGAAGATGATGATGGGAGCAAAACACAAGAAAACAAAATACTATCAAAATGTGTTTACTAATAAGGTCTGTGCGATCAGCCGTACGTTTACAACAACGTTACTGAGATGTTATACTACTTGGATTTCCAGAAAACTGAAGAAAACAAATGAAGAAGGGGAGACATGTTTGCAGATTGTCATGTGCCAATATATTAATAAGAATACTATTTCACAGCTTTCTTTTTTGTTCGTAAGAAATTGGAAATTGCAAGTGAAGAGTGGTCATCGCAGTAAATTTTCCAATTTAAGCAACTGGAAAGAAGAAGCCCGAAAAAATCAGGGCTTCAACGGGATTCGAACCCGTGACCTCCGCGATACCGGTGCGATGCTCTACCAACTGAGCTATGAAGCCACACATTGGGAGCGAGGTCAATTTATTGAGTTCATATTTTCCCGCACAGTATCGCACCGGTATCGCGGAGGTCACGGGTTCGAATCCCGTTGAAGCCCTGATTTTTTCAGGCTTCTTCTTTCCAGTTGCTTAAATTGGAAAATTTACTGCGATGATCACTCTTCACTTGCATCTACAACCGCAGTACAAATATGAATTATTTCATATATACTTCACAAATTGGAAATTGGAGAAATTGGAGCCGTCAGAGCAAAAAGTTCTTTCGTTGGGAAAGTAATCTAATTCGCGTCTTAAAATAAACTAGTCTTGTACTTTTACGCCGCAAAGGCTGAAGCTCTGCGCGATCTTAAGTCCTGGGTTCCGTTTGATGTTGCCTTATATATACAAAAGGGGAAACGTTTCAGGATCGTCCACCAAGAATGAAAGACTTGGTCGTCTTCATGTCACGACGGAATACAGGACAAATTTAGATCTGAATGTCTCAATGAAGTCGGCCTGTGACATTCTATTTCATCCTTGCAAAATATCAGAGGTGGCCTGCCTAGCGGCTACGCAGAATGAACAGAGGTAACAGACTATAGCGGTCGGATACATATAAGGCCTTAGTTGTTTCTTTGCCTAATTGGTGAAAAAAATGCATATTACTTTTGGTTACCAGTATAAGTGTAAGTCCCTCAAATTGAATATTTTCGAAGAAATTGGCTTTCAAACCTGTGGCATTTACTTGTTGTTGCGTGCATCTCTGGACATACGTGCATGTATGATCGGTGGCAAGACTTGCTATCCAGCCATGCATTCTTGTAAAATCTTGAGATTTTAAAATTACATTGCGCAAAAAAACCTTGGACCTGTCTCGCTTAAATTTTCAGCGAATACTGACTTTGACGAATGCTTTCAATTTTTGGTCTGTATTTATTGCATCTGTAGTCTGGCTTACTTTGCCTTTATGCTAATGCATGTGCCCAACTCATGTAAACACAGCTCCTCTTGTTGGAAGATCAGTTGAGAGAATTCAAATATTGATATCAGGGTAGGCTTAAAAGTTGAATCATAGCAGGTGTTTTAAGATATTTTTAACCATTACTATCTGCATTACGATATTTCATAATCTTGACTCCGCGGAGCCCGTGAATTGTATAGGCCGTTGTTCGAATAATGGCGAATCTGTCATTTTAAGGTGAAACAGCTTCATAAAGATTTTAATTATCTAGCGTTTGAAGGGAATTCGTCTCTAGATGGAACAATAGGAAATTTGAAAAGTAAACATTTCAAGAGCAATTAAGACTTCAAAAGGTTAATTTACTTGACAGCTGTCGGCCATTCGGAGTGGTTTAGTTTCGATTCTACTCAGGTAACCAATAAAGTGTGTATAGAGTGTTTGCGCTTCCTTGAAAACCGAAATAGCTAGCTTGCCAGAAAAGATAATGAAGTTTTCTCTTCCGTATCTCCCAAAATCAAAATGGTATTTATTTCTCGCCGTTAGAAGAAACTCTAAAACTGAGCGATTGCGTAAGAAGACTTTCTGTGAGGCGAGGAAATGTTTAATCTCGTGCAAATTTGGCCTAATTATGTATGACGAAGACAGCATCATTGTATTACACTATGAACGATTTGTTCAAGTTATATGAGGGACCCCGAGTTGGGGATTCTGCGGGAATTATTAAACCGAAATCAAGAGAGGAGGTTCTTCGGTCCAAGAAGGCATATCAAAATAACAGAATCCAAGGCCAACATAACTAAACTCCGGAGAGGATGCCTCTCGGAGATTCTTCGACGTTTTCCGATTCTTTCCCATGGGTTTGGGTTCCAAGCTGGTTTGTAACCATCGCGGCTATCTCAGGAAACTCAACTGTGATTTTTCTCATTGCAACAACTCGACGCCTACGAACACAAATTAACGTTTTTATCGTTTCTTTAGCTATCGCTGATCTCTGCTTTGGTTTAACCTACTTCCCGACATTTTTCACCTGCGAATTTTATCTGCCGTGTAATCGACAGCTCCGACAAATCTTCGCTGCTTACTTCGCATTTGCGTCGTTAACGAACGTGTGCGTCTTGACCGCCGAACGTTACGTTGCCATAGCGATGCCTTTCAAGTATCTCTCTTTCATGACGTCAAGATGTGTGGTTGGCATGGTGATTCTCAGCTGGCTCCTCCCGACTGTCTTTTACTTTTTTATCGCAGTTACAGTCATACAGGCAGACAACGAAAACATAACAAATGCTTTCAGAATAACACGAGTGTTTCTGTTTCAGATAATACCGTGTTTGTCTCTGCTACTTGCCACCATACAAATCTTTTACATTGCACAAAAGCACTCCAAAAAGATGGCGGCTCTCACGGCACAGCTGAAGTTTAACCATCCAATGTCCTTGAAGCCAAAAGAAGGACCAGACATCGCTTCTGCTAGGTTCATTGGCATCGTCGTATTTGTCACGGTGCTCTGTTACGCTTCAGATTCTTACTTTGATCTTACAACTTATTTCAGTTCTTTTCAAAAACCAATAAACACTGAATATGCTGTTTGCCTTCTTTTTCTTACTAACTCCGCCATCAACCCACTGGCTTATGCTTTGTTTAAGCACGACATCAAGAAGGAATTGAAAAGACGGTTTATTTTCAAGAGAAAGAAGGTGGAGAGAATAAGAGGAACAAACTGCTCTTCAGTGAAATCATGACACTCAGACATGACCCGTGTTCGGTTCTAATTAGTAATCGAAGTTATTACATGGCCAGAAATCTCGGACATCACATTTCGTGCGACTTACATTCACGCTGTCGCGTAATGGCCTTAACCGCTGATTTCAGCAGTGACCTCCGGGCTCGTATTTTTAGGACAGATCGAGGGGTGAAATACAAATATGTTTATCGTGAAATGAACGCCGCTGGCTGAAGGTATTGCTAAAACGAGCAATGGCCGACAAAATCCACGAAAAATGCTATCGAACGATGCTTTTTGAGGGACATTTGAGGCATATTTGGCCGAGATATCGCTTGTTGAACTCCGAGCACGAACTTCCAGTTTACATGTATTGTACATCGCAGCTTTACTTTTTTTTTTAGTATCGAAATGGAACGGGTTAGTTTTCTTGAATCTCCTCAAGAATCACGTTGTTTTTAGGCTGTGTCTAAATGGCCGGCAGCCGGTCAAGGTTGTAAAAACACTAAATGGCCGGCAGTCCGATATTTCCTTGACAAATTCAGAAAAACTGAGGAATTTATGATAAATTATTTTCAGCAAAAGACGACATTAATTTTACAGACTTAAATTACTATCGAAGTAACCGTTAAGAAAGCGATGCAGTTTTATTAATATAAACTATCAAAGTACAAATCGTCTAAATGACCGGCAGCCGGTCAAAATCTTCAAGCCTAATAACAAACGTCCATATTCCTTAACTCCTAGCCCTAATCCCTAACCTAAAACACGCTAAATCTCCCCCAAGTACCAAGTCTAAGGAAAACAAAGCCCTTGAAAGGGAGCCCGAATCGGACTGCCGGCTATTTAGTGTTTTTACAACCTTGACCGGCTGCCGGCCATTTAGACACTCGCGTTCGCACATTGTTTTTTGCACAGTCCCGCATTGCATTTCTTATATTTGTCTATGTTATTTTGGCCTTGTGGAAAAAGCGATCACAGGCAGTACCATCGTTTTACCTGATTTTACAAGTGGATTTGCAGTGCAGTAAGACCTATTTATTTTTTCTTATCCCACGTCTCACTTTCTGTAACGCGGCTTACTTCGACATTCGATCACGTCCACGACGCCGATCAAATTAGAGGTTTCAAATCCTTCAGACACTAAAAACATGAACGGACCACCCGCCTGTAATTGTTTCCCGTCAAAAGCTAGCCTTCTTGCAACATTCCTGCCGATATATTCGACTGTAATATGCCGTTCTCCATTACCTCACATATGGATCGCCATCAACTGCTGATCCCAAAACAACAACAAACGCGCGCAAAGAAGGCCGGTCGACAGAGAGTCTTTAGTGTTTTGTTTTGCTTTTTTGTTTTTTTATAAAACGTAACACCCCGGCCCCGGCCCCGGCCCCGGCCCCGGCCCCGGCCCCGGCCCCGACCCCGGCCCCGACCCCGGCCCCGACCCCGACCCCGAGTCGGCGTTTTACCGACACCCCTCGGCGCTTGTGGGACAATTTCAATATCAAAAATTTAATTACTTGGAAAAAGTCCCTGTATTTATTAAAACAGGACGAAATAAACAAAAATCTGTTTCTCCGTTTCGTTCGCTTTTTTGCGTCTTAGTCGGGTGTTTCGAGATTTAGCGGCTGTACCCCAAATTCCCAAACCAAACGTAAAAATCACAAAATATACTTATTTTAAAGTGATGGCCCAGTTCGTGTGAACAGGCCGTTTGAGTAGCATTTTACTGCAATACCAGCGTTTAATTTAAAATTTGGCAAGCTTATAGTTCAAATGAAAGAAGCCTGAAAAAAAAAAAAAAAAATTCAGGACTTCAACGGGCCCCATTGAAGTCCTGAATTTTTTTCAGGCTTCTTTACGCAATTGTAAAAATTGCGCTCACAACTGCGACGATCATTCTTCATTTGATTTCATATCCGCAGTTCACATATGATTTCTTTCATATGGATCATTCACTAAGCTTAAAGTTGTTCAAGCTTTTGATTTTTACGTCATGAAACATGCTGAAATCTTGTCAGAGCTGTTTTCCGTACAGTACGTATACTTTCGTCTAGTTCAGTTGTACCCGGTGATTTTGAGTCCGTAGAGAAATCTTCAATATGTCGATCCCAATGAAAGCTATAAAGCAGGGCTTTCATTTAGAATTGTAATTACACTGTGTACAGAAGACAGTTGAGCGTCTCCAGTCGTGGAAGTTTTTGTTAATGAAATGCTTGCGGGTGACATCTTTTAAGTAGCACCTACTTATGAAAGACTCTGTACCTTTAAGCCTGCCGACGAAATCGTAAATAACATTTTTGAGGTTTTTAGTATTTACGTATACCTGTCAGTGATAAAACCAGGGGATTATTGACACTTTTTAATGCTTTACGTTCAATTCTGGCAAGCGGTTTCGAAATATTTGCATTTCCAGCCGCTGTACATGGGAGAACTTGTTCATTTTTGGCATGACAGCTGTTCCAATCACAATTCAAACTTCATTTTAAATTAACTTTTCAGAAGTCAATATCTCATCTTCTTCAAGTTCAGACAAACCAAAGCAAACAACGCCACCATTATATATGTTTATATTTTTCGCAAATGTTTGCTTCGTGGCTCACAAATCGCTCATAAGAAAGCGATTCTTGTGCCTTCACCGTTTTCCGTGATGCCTTTCTTCTGAGTATCGCGATTTTAATTAACTCATGAAGCTTTATGGATGGGGGTAGATATCTTAGTATTTAGCCACGCTTTAATGTACAGCGTCTAGAACTTTATATTTGTTTAAATTTATTTTACTCAGTTATTAGTTGTTGCTTATTAGTTGACGATATTGAGCATGACTTGTTGAGAAAATGTTATTTGTTTCAGTTTTTGGACAAAAATGGCTGGTTACTTTAGTCTATGATTAGTTATAAGACTGACTTCACAATGAAATTTATTTCTGAAGTCATTACCGCGTTCATACATCCAATCAAGGTGACCATCAAAGGACAGGCACGAATTAAATTTTCTCATCTGCCAATCAAAAGAAATTTGTTTTACTTGAGTCATACTGCCAATTGAAAATTTACAAACAAAAGAGCCTTGGTAGTTGTCATTGCCCACTGCTTAAAAGTAAATCACACAGGTTCCCTGAGACCCAGTTTCAATCGATGCTTTGACACCAAAAACAGTATAAGACAGGAAGCATTTCGTAACGAAAAAACAATTCTGGGAGATTCGAAGAACAGTTTGTACTATAATGGTTTTACTTGGTAGTTCCAAATTGAATTTACAAGATTTATGCAAGCATCTTCGAAATATGTCGGCGATATTCGATTCACCGAAATCCTCAAGTCTTTTTCCGTGGGTCTGGCCACCTGGTTGGTTTCTTACCATCACGGCGATTTCAGGAAACTCGGCGGTGATCTATATCATCGCAATAACTCGGCGCCTCCGAACACGAGTCAACGTTTTCATCCTGTCTTTAGCAATCGCCGATTTTTGCTTCGGTTTAACCTACTTCCCGACATTTTTCACATGCGAATTTTAACTGCCGTGTGATCGACAGCTTCGGCGAATCTTCGCGGCTTACTTCGCATTTGCGTCGTTAATGAACTTGTGCGTCATGACCGCTGACCGTTACGTTGCCATAGTAATGCCTTTCAAGTATGTCTCCATCAAGACTTCAAAATGGGTGGTTGCCATGGTAATTGTTAACTGGTTGTTTCCGGCGATATTTTACTTTGGTATTAACATCATACTCAATCAAGTTGCTTCTGAATACGTCTTAAACATATTCAAAATATTACGAGTGTTAGTGTTTCAACTTACCCCTTGTGTATACCTGTTCCTTGCTACCATAAAAATGTTTGTCATAGCGCACAGACAAGCCAAGAAGACGGCAGCACTAGCGGCACAGCTCAATTTTAACCACCCTGCATCCCCAAAGAAGCCAAGTGATGGATTTGAAATTTCTTCCGCGACATTCATTGCAGTCGTTGTGTTTTTCACTGTCTTGTACTACTTAGTAGACTCGTTTCTAGATCTTCGAATTTATTTCAGCGCTTTCAGAAAGACAGCGGACACTGACTACGTTCTTTGCCTGCTTTTTACCACTAACTCGGCCATCAACCCTCTGGTGTACGCTCTCTTGAAACATGACATTAAGAAAGAATTCAAAAGGCTGCTCTGTCAGAAATGCAAGAAAACAAAAAGAGGGGAAGAAACTCATGCTGTTCTCTCAAAACTGGCGTGCCCTTGAGAATTGGTGGCCCGCAGACAACCGGATTATCCATTATTTTGGTCGTAAGTTGTCATGCGTGAGACGGCAATGAAAAACAGCTTCGATCGGTGCTGACTGTTTGCAAACTGGGCACGCTTCGCCCTGAGAGAATTCACGCCAAGAGCGAGAAGAAAAAACCCGACTGTTTTGCATTCAGTGCTACCAGCCCTTTGGATACAGAGACTCTTGATATGATCAAGTCACCTTTATTAAACTACCTGAGCTATGAGGCTACTCTGATGCAATAAGAATCCCTTTTTGGTCACATATATTAAGAATAGTTTGATCATTTTGCATGGGATCATCAAAATGCCCAAAGTAGCATGACCAGTGATGACGTCGTATAAAACCTGCATGATCCAACGTGCACGTTCAACGGTCACTAGTTCCTATTCCAAATAATTAGTTTTCTTTTAATTGATTGATTGATTGATTTTTTTTATTGAAATTTTGAATACTTATACAGAGTTACCAGACCCGCAGGTAGCGTAGCTAATCTAGGCGGGCCCGGAAATAAGGAAAAATAAAAGACTGCTAAAAAAATTATATTGGTAGGAATGTAAAGTTGAGATAAAAAAGAATAATGTTAAAAAAAAAAAAGAGAAGAAAAGTTGAACAAGGAGCTGATTTAAGTACCAAATGAAAGCAAAGGAATGCGCTGTCGTCTTTGGCACTATTACGTTTTCGTCTACAAGCGTTAAGATAGCACGTCAAGGTTAAGAAGTACGTTTCTTCACCTTGCATATAATTCCGTCTAGGTCGTAATATGAGTCATCGGACTCTAAAATTTCAAATAGCAATGATCGAATTTTCTTCTTAAATTGATGTTTAGGTAGATTACGAAGATTAGCTGGTATCTCATGGTATCTCATTTTAATGTAAATAGTTGGATTTTAACTAAATTATTCTTCGATTTTAGATTTTAGTAGTGGCCTGAGACTTTACAGTACTCTATTTTAATGACTTTAGTGTCCCTTATTAGCTTATATAGCTAAAGACGTTGACATTTAAAGTTGTCATTTTATTATTATTTTATCACTCGCAGTATTGCGGTACTATTGTGCATTGTCAATAACTCCACAAATGGTTTTTTCATCGATCGGAAACGACTTGAGTTGTATCGAATCGAATTGTGGCATCGAAACGACCTAGCTCCCTGTAACGTCAACAAACAAGTTAGTTACGCCGGACTGGATTTGACGAAAACGTAAAAAAAAAAAAAAAATTGAAAAAAAGAAAGTATTAACAAAAACATTTAAAATACCTTAAATCAAAACAGCATTATTTTGCTTACTTCAACCCACAGTTCTACAGTTCATTAAATACAAGGAACACCCCCGATTTCATTTTACTCTTAATCTAGTTCTGTATTTTTAACGAGAACCATTTCTCCAGTTCAAATTGACATCAATGTTATTTGCAGTATTTACAAATTGCACACAGAGGTGGATAAAGGCATTAGCAAAAACCAAGGCATGAAATACAAACCGCAAATGCCAGGAAACCACGTGAACATTGCTCTTTGGAGCTTTTCCACTTTGCGCATGACTTATATGCGGAGAAGCGTTTTACACGTTGTTGGAATCATCTCGTCCCCAGAGCTTTGATCCTCGAAGACCCAGCGGTAGATAGTCGGGATGGAACGAAGATTGGGACTTGCGAATTCTTTTGGTCAGCGACACGGTTCGATCTGTAACAATGACCAAAAGGATCGCAGTTCTGAGGACGAAAATAATGTTAGACAGGGAGAGGGCACTGCATGGTTCGGAATAGCGCATGCTCCTGTCAGATCTCCTAGATACCTACAACCCCATTACCTGCGTAATAGGAAGCATGGTCGAAAAGGAGAAAACTGTTTCTTAGCCTATGGTTTCTTCTTAACCAAGCGGCAATTTCTTTTCCACAAACAATGGAAAGGGAAAGTGGTGAGTTTGAAAATCAGTTATCTGTAAGGTTTAGTTAGCTTGGAAAACCGTGATCGCATTCGATTCGTGATCGCGATTCGTGATCACATTCGATTCGTGAAGTGTAGCTTCAAGCATAGATAGCATTAAATAACTGTTTTTCATCCGTTAGCAGATGTTGAATCCGGTTGTCAACAGCATGAAGAGATGAAGCACTGAGTTCCTTAAGCAAGTTAACATCCGGCAGAAAATAGTGAGGTAGGTCTTTTCGTCTCACGCATTCCTGAATATACCTCAGCATCCCAAGAAATCGCTCTCCAAGCTGATCCACGCGCCACTCAAGCTCAATAGCGTTATAGTGTAGGAAGGCAGTTTTTAACAAGTAAAAGTGAAAAACGCGAAGCTTTCTATCTGACCTGAAAAGGAATTTGAGAATTTTAAGGCATTCCAATCGGCATGTGCTACCTGTAGAGCGATCTAAATTGGATACGATTTCCCTCTCTCTCAATGAAAATGTTCGACGCCATACAACAGATCGCTCTGCGTCACTTGTGAGTTCAAATTTTGTACATTCTTGAAAACCACACGGCACGTAGTAGCGGGCACCTTCGACACCATCCTCGATCCTGACACAAGGAACCATTTGCGCGGTTACCGAGCCTCCTCTGTTAGTATCCCGGATGATAATTTCAACTGCTGGACCATTCCTATGCGTCCGCACTCTCTCTGCATCGAAAAATCGTTTGGTCGTCTCGTTCCAATCCTGCGATAACTTATCTAGCCATTTTTGCGTTTTTTCTGAACGCAAATAGCCGTGTTTATCTGTAAGCTTTTCAAGCCTTGTGTCCGCTTGTTCCGTTACAAGTCTTAACTTCGAGTACAACTTCGGAACAATATCTTCTACTCCGACGCCTTCCGGGTCTGTCTTCACGACCACCATGACATGAAGCTCGTTGCCTCTACGACTTTCTAGTCGTTCGTATATCGATCCTACGTATTCCATGTTACGCACAGCACCCGTCTGACGCCTGCAGTACTCCAGCAGTTTCTGAGTGTGCGCGTACACAAGTTGTTTTGCCCACTGCGTGTCGCTTGGAGGCAAACGAACTTTCTCTCGGTGGAATCTACGCAAGTTTCTCAGTAGCTCCTTTGGCCTTATGGGATTAGTCCTCAACTCTGGGGCGGAGGCAGCACTGTAAAGGTGATCAGTAGAGGTGAATTGCGGGACACTGGTACTGAGTGACCCCAGCGCGAGGTCGTTTGAAGACGATTCATCTTGATCACATCTAAAAAAAAAGAGCTTTTGAGACTGGAACTGTAATTTCTGTTGCTTTTTTGGAAAGCTTCACAAATTCTTTAATTCCTCGGGTAGTATGCAAAACACTCATCCAGTGAATCCGAAGTGACAGTACCGACCAAAACACCGACTTGGATAAAATTTTACCTGATAACGTTCCACCAAAGGTTTATAATCTAACGTGGCATACTAAATGTCGATGACATTAGGGACCATTCATTTTTATGGGATGAGGGGGGGGGAGAGCTGGTGGGATTTCGGAGGGGGTAGTGGTGGGATTTCAAGGTGGGGGGGGCAAGCCAAAATGTCTTTTGAAGGGGGCTGCTCAAAAACAAAACAAAGTAAATGTCTGAGTTCGAAAGTGAAAACATGAAAATGGCTGGTATAACTTATTTGGGATTGGGGGTGGGGGAGGGGGGAGGGGCCATCTCCAAAAAATTCATTTTGAGGGACATTATGTGACTAAAACTGGTAAGTTGAGGTGGTTATACAATTCAGTTGTAAATGATACTTCACCAAATCCCACCAGACGCCCTACCCCATAAAAAATGAACGGTTCCTTATTAGTAAGAAAAGTAAGTGACGCCAAACCACTGTATGCCAAGTTCGCTAAGATGTGTTGAGCTCCCGCTCGCTATTTGGATTTGTACTCCAACTGAAGCCTGAGCGTACATCTCAGCTGTACCGGGAGTCTGTAAGTTACCGGCATGCGTACAGCTACAAATCCTTTCCAGACTCCTTTTGAATTGCCCTTTATTTATTCAATTCTCACATAACCACAGGTATATCAATGCATAAGAACCAACTGTACCTGATGTCAAGTGTCGACCCTTGGGCTCCCATCTGAAGTCAAGCAAACTTCGTATAGCAATCGCGAGGCCTCTAGGGGCACGAGAAAGAAAAGGCATACACCTATTTGAATTAACGTTGCTCCTGTAATCCATGATGCATGATGCAAGATCTGTTTCATAGCCCGCGGTGTACTACGGTATATTTTTTTTATAAGCGGAAGTTTAACTCCGTTCAAGTCAAACAGGGGCAGAATTATCGAGACCAATACTGTCTCCGTGATGATAAGTTCTCCACGTGGCTGAAACAATACGCTTCCAAACGGTCTCCCTATCCTCCGTGCGTTCACGTTGCCCGAAAAGAAATATAAACTTTGCAAGTAGCGCCATGGGGTCAACTTCGATATTTCTAGATAAAAACATGTTTCTTCCTCCAAATGTCCCAAAAAAACCGAAGCCAACTTACCCAACTAAGGTCTTCTGAGTACGTCGCGGGCATATTGCAAATAGGGCTTTCTTCCGTAACGCACCGCGGGCTATGGAACATGGATCATGGATCATGCATCATGGGTCACAGTAGCGACCTCAATTGAAATAATTAAGACTACAAGCAGACAAACGTGTTAACAGCTCTCTGGTGACCATGTTACTGGTAGATATCTTTTTCATTACAAACATTGTTACAAAAAAGAGAAAACATAAACAAAAGTCTCAATTATTTATGGGGTTGTGCGCTACGACACAAATCTTAGGATCAAAGCCGGTTTTCCGGCCATAAGAGACAAGACATCAAAACGTGCGACAAACAAGAAAGGTCCATGTAACTTCTCCGGTGGGATTTTGAACAGATAAACAGAACATGAATGGTTTCACTTAACCCGTTAAACAATTCAGGGCCGTAACTAGCATGAGGCAAGACGAGGCAATTGCCTAGTCCTGATTTTGGCCTTTTGGCACCAGTATCTACACTTGCCCAAGATTGACTTTTCTGAAGAAAAAATGCGATGGAAAATGCTTAAAAGAGCATTTCTGAGTCTCTAGATTTCAAAGTTTTCTTGGGGGGGGGGGGGGGGGTGCCAGACCGCCCTAGCGGCACGCTCCTTCGGCGCTCGAAACTTGCCTCGTCTTGTTCTGAAGTCTGGCTATGGCCCTGCAATTTACATTATGCGGCATGTAAATGTCGAATACAAACAAAAGAGTACAAGGGAAACAGTGTGTAATAGTTGTTAGTAGTTAGTATTAAACTAACCTCTATTTCACGGGTTAAGTAAAATCACTCTAACAGGCTTACTCGTTTGTCCGCGTTCCCATCTTCCTCCCCCCCTCCCCCTCCTCCCTACCCCGACATCCGATCCCCTCTCCTATGTTCCCACTATTTACACTTGTGTGATGTAACACTGAAAATGAGGTGGGGAGGTACTTAAGTTAATAAGCTTATCACTGGGTTTCGCCGAAGATATCAGCTTTGTTTGCGATTTTATTCGAAAAACAAGTTGATGTGGCGAACCCAAACCACCCCATCAAAGGTAATTTGCAATCAAATAGACTGCAAAACAGTCGGGTTTGTTTTCTTCAAAGTTGCGTAGCGCCTGCGAGTGCTCGCAACTTCTGCGGTCTAGCAATCAACCAACAGGGCCGGTATAAAACCGAGAGCTCTTGTTTTCACCGCGGCTTATATATTCAGTACAATGGTAGACAATAGTTTGTCGTCCAGCCATTATTTAAAATGCAAAGCACCTGTAACTTTCAACTGGAATTAATGACATTTTTGTAAGATTTTCGTGTCCGATTTGTCTTACTTGAACGAGCAGCTTGGTTTTGAATTTCTAATTTGCGTGGGTATTTGTTGAATCATAGCTCCAGGCCGTGAAACGTGTAAGCTATTTATAAACCTCTAGTTTTCCATCTTTTAATAAATGCAAAACATTGATAGTTGTACGAAAAAGTAGATCTTCAAAACCGAAAAAGGACTGCTCAAAACGTTTACATACATGTTGTCAAAAATTTGTTGCATTGATGTGCAGACAATTTGCATTTTATGATTCAAAAATCCTCCCTTAACAATTAACGCTATACATGAGCGATTTTTTTGGATTTAAGACACCTAATGTTCGATTCCCCGACTTTCAGCGACAAAAAAAACTGTTATCAAGATTATCAAAGTTAGCAGAGTTTATATTCTTGCAGCTGGTACATCATGTTACGCTGCCATTGCCGCGGCCGGCATTAGAAATTTCTTCAATAAGCGTCGGCGTAAGGGCAAATTCATTTTGGATTGTATTGGCCGCGTTCTTTTGAGAATGCATGAAAAGAAAAACATCATTTAAGTTTAGTCTTCTTACTTCGACAATTAAACGAAAAGAAACCCTCGTCGGTTTTTCCTGAAGAATAACGAGCTTTGGTGTTTTTATTCGCGAAAACAGACAAGCTTTCGCGAATTGCGTTCATAAGAAAACACATAGAATTTACTTATGGTCATGATATAGATCTCCCGCGTGAAGCGCACTCCACTCATTAAAAAGACCTCACAAACATGATGTAAGTATTAGTAAGAGTTTCACCCACCTTGAACTTGTCAAATATTAACTTTTATAAACCTCGCGGACCGCAAATGAAATGTTTACCTCCTTCCGTTAAAATCCCATGACATCTTGCGGTACGCAGAAGGCCCCAGGCTTGGCTGCCAAGCGAAAACTGTTGTGGAGGCAGGCTCGGGCTAAAAGGCGAATATTAGAGCAGAAATTGGCTCCTTTTCACCACCTTTGAAGCGATGAGTCCCACTGGAAAGGAGGTAAAAGTCCGGAAAGATCCTTGGGCAAGATTCGAAGCGTGGAGATATCATCCGTCGATCAACAAACACGCAAATATTCGCAGTCTTATTCCTGGCTTTTGGTGGGGAGTCGGAGCATTCGTCATCGCCATTGGGATTGAAAAACTTTTGGAAAAACCAGATGATCATGGTGCTCACCATTGATTATTGAAGAAACATTTTAACAGACTTTTTGCGAAGATGTTCCAGCCTTACTTTACTGAGAAGGATATTTGTGCAAAGGAACCTGAGAAGTTTGTTCATGTAAACTCTCATAAATTGTCTTGGAGTACGACATTGTTTTGTACCATATAAAAACTCATTCTGGAGTCTACGTACAAAATGAGACTGTATATTCATGTCTTTGATTCTTGTTTGTCAGCCACCGTATTGTGTGATTTACTGTATGTTCTGTGTCTGGGGATTGCTGTATAACGAGATGTGTTAAAAAGTATTTTCTTAATGTCAAAATATAGTAAATAAGCTTAAATCTGAACACATGTAGCTTGCATTGAATTTTTTAATACTTTATCGAGTATAGTGACTAACCTGTCAAAGCAGAGGTCCTCAGTTTTCTCCTTGGCAACTCAATCTGGGTTGGTCTGGTTTACATTCCAGGGCTGTCATTAAGGGCCGGGGACCGGGGATCATCCCCTCGTATTTTGAGGTATATCCCCGGCTACTCTGATATAAAACCAGCATGTTGACTTCACTACAGCAACTCGAATCACTGGCTATTTTTTGTATATCCCTAACTACTTCAAAAATTAGTGACAGCCCTGCATTCAGATTTTCTTTAACTCCTTCCCTTTCCCTTCTGGTTGAGGAGAAACTTCTTGCTTCTTCATTTACTCTTGTTTTTCCAATGTAAACTTTTTGTCCTTTAGAACTCAGGGACAGACTTTTTCACAAGTCAAACATTTCATTTTTGCAGGAATTTTCCCCATTTTCTGTCCCATCCTGATTCTCTCTGACTGGGTCTCAAATGATCCTCTTCCAAAAAATGTTTGAAATACAGTGGAACCCTGCCATACAACGACTCCTTTATTGCTGCCACTTCTTTGTGGCCTGAACTGCAAATCCCACTTATTTTTCTTGTTTGAAAACCCAATTAATCTGACAACCCTGTTGATATGACCAATTTTTCATGGCCTGACTGTGGTGAAGTTTGTTAGGGTTCCACTGTACTGTATTACTAGTACAGTGCATGTGACTTGAAACAGAGCTGGTTTGGCCCAATTTTAGTTTTCCCATCAAATTTCTTCTAATGAGTGCTTCACTGGAAAGTGATTCTTGAAGAGCAAGTGGCAAGAAGGTGGTGACTGGTGAGGGTTTTGGAAATGTTGGCAGAACTGGGTGCATTGAGGGGGAAGCAAAGGCATTTTTGTAAATATTTGAGGGAAATTGTATGCAACTAAAAAAAAATACAAGGTTTTTTTGTTTTTATCAAATATGCCCTACTAAAAAGAAGGGGTTTTTGATCATGATAATGTTTCATCTAGATGGGAATCCAAGTGTCTTATTGATCAGCACAGAATAAACACAATCTTTGTAAATTCATGTAATCTTTCAAGAATTCTAGCTATGGAAGATATGACTTTTGGATCACAAATTTTCATGTTCTGACAAAAACACTGAATTCTATGCTGTGAAGTAATTGAAACATAAACGTCTAAGCCTCAGTCACAACATCAGTTGTTACATTACTGTTCACTGACATACTGCAACATTCAACCTGAAGACAGGTTCATTGGTACATAAAAATGAGGATGAATTGCAGGAACCTAAAAAATCATCCACTTTTATCTTCTTGTTTGATACAATACACTGAAACAAATTCCCATACATGGAAACAATTCAAGGTTGCACAGAGCCAGTGAGGCATGATTCAGCTGTTGTCATCCCCTTGGCTGACATACTGTGCTAAATTACTAGATAAGTTAGTCTGGTTCTGTTGAAGAAGTCTAGAGAGTGTTCTGGAAGGTTCTGATAATATTTGGAGTAACTGTCCTTGGAGCTCTGCCAAAGATGGCAGCTTAGAATAATCCTCCACAGACCTTCTTGATAGAAGTTGATCATCAACTTTCCCTCCTAACAATTCCACTTTGGGCTGTCTCTTTACTGCTGCTAAAAGTGGCTTCACTTTGGCTGCCTTGGAATAAGTGATGAACGTAGGTGCCAAAAATAATGGAGTTACCTCTTGGTATTTGGTATATTCCAGAGCTTTGCACGATACCTTGTTTGGAAACATTTTCACATTAATTTCATCTTTATTAAGGGTGAAGCGAAAGTCCTCCCATTCTTTAGTATTCAGGTCACTAAACTGGCAAACAAGCACCATGTCATTTGATTCAAAGACTTGTCTAACTTGTTCTGCTATCATAAGTTTTCTGGCACTTGGCTGCAAAGGAAAATATGACAACATTCACCATTAACCCCAAGATCAAAATTTAAATTCTCATTCATTGCCCCCACCCATTTCCTATAGAATCACATACAGCTGTAGCTAGATGAATTCTTGCCATCTGATTGGGTATCAAGGTGAGGTATTCAGAGTGGAACTGACACTTGAAAAATGAGGCAAGCCAATATTGCACATGGCAATGCAGACACAACTGGAAACAATTAGGCTTTAATTGTTTTCAAAATTATTATCTAAGATTGCAAAGCAAAAGCCTAACCAAAGTGAGGAAATAGAACACCTTCCTTATTTTGATTTAAATACGACTTTCTCAAGAGATTTTATAAGAACCTGCCTACACTTATGAGTATGACTTTCTTTCTGTAAATAAGAAGCTATGCGATTCACGAAAAATTAATCACCTTATGCATGAATTCCATGTTAAATTTCATTTGAAAAACCAATGACACACTCATTGCTTTGCAATTCATGTGATATTGGTTTTGCATGTGAAATTTAATGTGGAATTCCCTCATCAGGTGATTATTTTCCTATAGAAGTAGTGGGGAGAAATTGTGAAAATATCAAGCAAATTTATCTTGTGTGATCCTGTCCTTAATTCTCGTGATCACTCTGTTTTATAAAGCATTGATATTACAAAGAGAAATTTGATGTTGATCACTCTTGGGGCTTTAAGGGTTAAAAGAACAGCTCACATTGGCATTAATCTGGGAATGGAGAGAGGGGTTGGAGATCAAATAATTGGCACTTATTCATGCACTAAAATATTACAGTACAATGACTTCAACCAGCGCTTCAAAATACATTTGCTTTTTGCTATGACATTTTCGATCTGTCGCGTCTGTTCCCACCGCCAAGTTAAATTTAAGATTGAATTTGATAGGTTTGAATATCACAAAGTCGAAATTCTTTGTTAATGAAACTGTCTCTGATTGGTTAAAAAACCTTGGTTGGCCTCGGTTGAAGTCATTGCACTGTAAGTGTCATCCATTCTGACCTCCTGGGATTGGAGATCTTATGATATATATGATATATATAGATGATATATATGATGTTTGCACATTAGACAGTGAATTCCGGAGGACATACATTAATTATACATGTATTTTGTGACTCAAACCTATTTGTTTTTGAAACAGGGTTAGAATGAAAGTGATGCATGTATAATAATGTACGGGGCTAAGTGGAAATCTTTCCCGTCGGAGTTCACAAAAAACCTACATGAATTAAGTGTGTTACAGAGGGGCTACGGTACAAAAATCAAATGACTGGAAATACAATACATGTAATAGGTGAGATGGGGTCAGAAAAGTTTTGGATGATCCACACCCAAAATGAAAACCTAATTTCTAGGAAGGAATGTCAGATCTTTGTGTTTTGCAGTCAAAACACTTTCTGGACTTTCTGATCAATAATAATATTTTTACACGTAACCCCAAACAAACTGCAAGAAACAGTCAAGAATTTTTTTATGGCCTGGGGATTTTCTACCAACCTTCACTTCTCTCCTCTTATTTCTCCCAGCTTTACAACTACTAGCCATCTTGGAAATGCTGCGGATGAATTCAAACCTTCCAGAGGAAGCTGAGAATGGCCCAATAAAGAAGTTAGTTTTCAACCTGATGATAGCAAGCGCCATTTTGAAAGCCCTGTAAGACGAACGTGAGAGACTGGAAAGAGAAATACTTCAGTTCAAGCACCAGTCTACCGCTGATTTGTCCAAAATGGCCGACTTTGTCAACATAATCCAGATTTGTTTCGGAGTTATTTCTCATTTTACTCTTCGAAGACGACACGCTTTATAGATCGTTCAATGGTTTTCAATAACGAAAACACTGCTATTTCTAATAATGGGTTCGATCTTGTGGAATACGGTCTAAGCTCTTCACAATAGTCATATGTTCGTCATCGTCTAGTATTTGTTGTTTCAAGATCTAGAGACGATTTGAAGTGGCCGACACGCTTTATTTATGGATCTTGGAACGGTGAAAGAAGTTTTAGAGGTGAGTAATAACCAATGAAATGGTAAAGAAATGATCTTAAACATGGTGATTTTCTGAATTTGGAAGTTAATTAGTTGGATACTTACAATGTTCATGTAGAGGGTATGTCCCGGCGTGATTAATCGATGACAATCGATCATCGGAAATCCAACTCATCAATTGTTCTCCAATCGATAATTACACGTTCGACTCCTCAAATTGCCATCGACTGCAATCGATCACCATCGACTATTTACTGTTGAAATGATTGTTTTCGATCAATATTTTTTCAATCAGTACTAGTTTAGTTCTACTAGTGGCTATGCAGATGTCTGGTGACTTGCACAAAATAATAATTTGGAGAACATGTGTTAAACTATTTTGACTATCAACCAGTTTGGAAAATGATAATCAATGACAATCGTTGGCGATCAATACCAAGCGATGATTGATAATTGATAGCAATCGATGACAATCATTGGCCATCTTTGGCAATATTAATTTTTCGCCATTGATTGATCATTGATTTCTGCTATCAATGGATCAATATTGTTATCAATAATGTCATTACTCGCCATCAATATTGTTATCAGTTATCAATTTTATTGATGCATCACGTTAATACTGACAAATAGACAACAACCTTCTGCATTTCAACTGGCTGTAGTTGTGGTATAAATGCATACATACCCGTTCTTTTTTCAGTCTTACTTTAAATCTGAATCACCATCAAACATACAGAGGTTGAAGAATGATAAGAATCTGGTGAATGGAATAATTCAGAACTTGCCAAAACACTATGCTGACCAGGTGAGTAAGAAGGTTCCCTGAATGGCATTAGTTTAGAACAACTCTTTCCTGTGATTAAAACTTCACTGAGGTAATCACATGTAAAACTCCTGGGCTTTAGCCTGCGCAGCTGGCGGTATTGTGTGATTAAAGTTTTGGCGGCGGAGCCGCGATCCAAAAAAAAGGAGTGGGGACGAGGCGTTTGAAATACCGCCTGCCAGAAAACCCCGGTATTTTGAATAGTCCCGCACACCAGTGTGCGGGGAAACTGATTGGTCGAGGGCTATGCATATGTCAATCATAGTAGATGATCCTTCACATACGCTTTCTCATATTTCCCAAGGGAGCGAGATGGTAGACTATTGCAAAAAATAATGGCGGAGTCGGCCGAATCAACCATCGATAAAGCGCTAGAACGTCTCAATGTGAGTCGAGAGAAGGAGAAAATTATTCTTAAGAGTGAGCAGGAAACGGCCATGAAGGAGCTGCTTGCTGGACGGGACGTCATGGCAATTTTGCCCACAGGGTTCGGCAAAAGCCTAATATTCACCGTTTTTGCCATTGCGAAGGAGCAATTGCGATCAGAAAAGACTTGTGTGATTGTGGTTTCCCCTTTAAAAAGCATAATTGACGACCAAATTGCCGAAATGGCTTCTTTCGACTTCACAGTGCTGGAATTGTCGGGCGAAAATTTGACGTCCGTTCTGCATGACCCGCCACAATTCTTATACTGTACTGCAGAAAATGTCCTCCAAACACCATTTCTTGGTGAACTGAAGAACAGCAACACAGCTATTCATAAAGCAGTATCGGCGATTGTGGTAGATGAGTCTCATACAGTTGAATCATGGATGGGAAAGAGGTGAGAGGAGAAAGCAAGTTGTGTTGTTGTTATTTTACATGGCGAAATAATCGGAAGTTTCGAATTACAGGTTTCACTCTGATTGGCTGATTTAATTGGGATTAGTTGAGGCGATAAAAGTGGGCGGCATTTGAAAAATCATGGTTCTCTGGCAGGCGGTATTTCTCGCGGCTTTGCCGCTCGTGGCGGCTCCACCGCCAACTCTCACTCGACTGGTACAGCGGCTCCGCCGCCAAATTTCCCTCGCCTTTAAGTACACAATACCGCCAGCTACGCAGGCTACCTGGGCTTTGATAAAGTGCAGTCAGTTAAAAAAATATCCATACCCCCCATACAGAGAGTCAGTGGAAAGTCCAAGGGGGAGGGGGGTGGTGAAAGCAATAGTTCTTAAAGAAGAGTATGGAGCTGGCTAAAATTGGAATTTCTGGAGGGTGATTGGGGGGTACAAAGCTAAAAGCCCTTAAATGAAGCATATAAAACTGCAATAAAATGTAGTGATCTATTTTAGTACTTGTGAATATTGATGAACTGCTAATAATATTTAATCATGTTTCTCTTCATTTACAGTTGAGCAACCCCGTGTATAACAGTCTTTTTGAGTTGTTTCGTCATGGTGGAAAAGGAGGTCAGCTGTTTGTTCTTCAGTTTGTTCCTGTGTTGATATGGACATTTCTTTCTGCTACCACAAGAACAGATGAGCAGGTTTGGCAACTGAGCACTTACAGATTAATAATTAGTAAGAATGTAATGAGCATTTTTATTTTGCCTTTTTTGGCAGATCTTAGTGCTAATTATTTTTTATTCTGTAACAGTTACACCTTTAATTTTGTTAATTTTACACCATTAATGTTGTTGGCAATATGTATTCATACATCAAGTACATTCAAATGAATTTTCTTTAAAAAACTGAGGCTACTGCATTATTGTGCTCAGTAAATTTCCCACAGTTTGTTTCTCCAAATGAAATGGAAGATCTGCTCCTGGTTCTCAGACAAGTTTGGTATTAACTTGAATGGACAGTGGACATTGTGTACTCTAATTAACCCCCCCCCCCCAAAAAAAAAAAAAAAAAAAAATTGTCATTCTCCCATGTACTTTTACTCTTGACAGGACAACTTATTGTTGTATTACTTTTTAAGTACATTTTCCTCACAGTTTCCTTTGTTTAATGATGTGTACAATGTACATGGTCTATACTCACATGCTAATAAGCATACTTTTATTATTACTTAACAGGCTTATGGTAATCTTGAGGCTCTTTTATTGGCCATTTATAATGCTGTAAGTATGTGTAGTTGAATGGAGGTTAAAAGCCCTTACGCTGTTGAGTGCCCGTTGGCTAATGAACACTAATGGCAGAACTTTCATTTGTGATTTTAATGTTGGTTGATTTCTAGCATGCAGAATGTTTTTGTCAAAAATGGCATAATTTAACAGTTTTTTAATGGTTGTGTTGTCACTAAAATCCTGGCAAAATTCTGTGGTATGTCCTAATTGTTCAGTCGTTATTTACTCTTTATTGTTGGTGAATGGTGTGTGGTTTTTCTCTTGTTTCCATTACTACAGGAAGTAGAAAGCCAGGAACAGAGGATCAAGACATTCAGACTGCCATCACTCTCAAGACCATCAATTTACCATGAGGTACAGCTGACTAGCTACAGTTTAAAAGCCTAGGGTGCATGGAATAGGGCCCTTAGTAACATTTGATTTAATGTCAGATTCTCTTTTTGAGTCACTTGTTGAGTGTATGCAAGGTAATTTGATAGGAGAATCTGGCAGTTAATCAGATGTCACTTAATTACAGCTTTTTTCTAGTTACCCCTTCATTTGTCAGATGTGTTTGTAAGTTGGAATGCACAGACTGAAAATAATGTTTGGTGTGTTAGTCGTGTAAGATCTTCTCCAAATGAGAGAGTTTCCCTGGACCTGGCTGGACTTGTTTTGCTAAAGTACAGGGGAACCATTGACAGCAGATTGTGTTAGTTTAAATGGAGTGCCACTCTTTGGTGGCAATGTTGTCTGACAGGGATATTATGGTTGTTAATGAGCTATTATCTTGAAACACTTGTGAACACCATCATTGGCTAATTTGTGAAAGTGTATGTATAAATATTTGAAAGCTTAGTTTGGTTTAACAAAGTAAAAAATTAATAATTAGTTGTTAAGAAGACAGTAACTGACCATGTGTTGTGCGCGAGAGCGCGCGCGTAAGAGCTAAGATATATTTTTAAATTAATTTTTGTTATTGCGTAAGCAAAGTGAAGCGTATGGAGAAGTCTTTTCTTGGAGGATTTTGTGTAAGCTGTAAGTTTTTCTAGCCACATTACCTTTTGGGGGTTTGTTTTGCTTGGCCGATTAAACGAGTTTGGTTTTCGAAGCGCTTTCCGTAATCGCTTCCGAACATTAGTTATGTATTAAAATCAAATATAAAATATAACAAGCTTTGTTATTTGCTGTATCTACAATCTCCAGCCTTACCAAGGACATGCAACGTCATCAATGTTGACTGAAACAGCCCTAAGTCGGCATGAACAGAGTGACATAGTCATGGCCTTACCAGGGCTGGGAAGGCAGATGAATAAAATCACTGCTATGCACAGGTGAGAATAGCAATGCTTCTGCTAATGGTGATAGTGATGATGATGATGATGATGATGATGATGATGATGATGATGATGATGATGATGATGATGATAATGATGAAGACATGTATACGATAATGTTGGTGATGATGATTGTGAAGGTGGCAGGGATGAAAAAAAGATGGTACAGGAGATTAGAGGTCATAAAGAAAAAAAAAAGGGTCATAAATATAATATTGGTTGTTGTACATATTGTTTAAAAAACGGTTGTGGCTTAGGTCAAACCTTGGTATCCCATGGCCTACTTTTAGTTGAAATAACAATACCCATTAAAACCTTCTCATTTGTCATTCACATTGTAAGAAAATAGTGCATAAGTTTATGACTACCATTTTTTCCAGGCTTTGCGTGCTAAGTTCTATTTTATACCAGTACAATGCCAACATTGTGTTCATGAGTGAAGCCTCTCACCACAGTTTCTGTATCATGGCATTAAGGTATTGACTCAACTGTTACATCTTGCGGCTTAAAAATTTCTATTTTCAGATGATTCAAATGCGATCCATTAATAAATATTGTAATTCAGAATTCTCAACGTCTTATTATAGATATTGCTATTCTCTCTGTGTAGTTATTAATTTGATACAATGTTAATCGCCCGCATTACTGTGAAGATCTGAAAACCATGAACACCGTAAATATTTATGGTTGTTATAATAGGCC
>OX419337.1:35076969-35221969 GCA_948470475.1 Galaxea fascicularis | reverse complement strand
TTATTGTCACATATTCATCCAGAACGTAATTATTTTTTACAAAGGGCAGTTCGTTTGTCAGGCCAAGTGCAACCTTAACGCGAATCAGTTGTTGGTGTTTAATTTACACAAAGTGATTTTTAAACGCCTGCTACGTGTGCCTAGCGAGGTTTTGTGTTTTTGTTCATTCGAGCGACAAAGGGCCTTAAAAAAAGTTTTTTTTCGTGGGATGCCTATTTGAAAATTGCAGAAAAACAGATGAGTCATAACTGAACAAAGAAAAAACAAAACAAAAAAACAACGCACTCAGAGCATGAAAACTAATCCGGTGTAAAATGACCAGTTAAGAGGGGGAAGTTTTGAGATAAGCAAAATATTTCATGCCATGTTTTCTTCGTTATTATACAGGCAAGTCAGCTGGGAATATACTGGCTTTGACAACTTCTGGATTGAAGACGTCTCGTGTACCTGATATGGAGTACCCCACCGTTGACACCGAAGGTATTGAACTCGAAGATAAATCCAGGAAACTTATTTCATCTTCAGATCATTCCGCTAAAGAAGCAGGCAAGACACACAAAAAGGCTCACAGTCTGGGATATTTCAAGCGCGCGGGCTTTCTGTCGACAAAGGAGCAAATGGAACTCGAACCTATTCCCGGGGGTAACGAAAGTTCGTCGGAGTTGCCTCGGCTTGGTGCGTCGGAAAGTGGCGTGGCTTCGGATGAAATTGACGGTATGGAGTTATTAGCAACGAGTTACAGTGCGGATGAAGTTCTTGATCATAAATTTTAGAAACGTTTCTTCAGTTTCGTCCACACAAGTGCCGTGGAGATGTTGGTGACCAGGGCAAATTTTCTTGATTTCATACATAGTGCAGGCTCCGTGCAAATTGATGTGAAATATTAAAGTAACGCAAAAGAATACCAGAATCGAGTCTCACGACCTCAGTGCAGTCGAGTTTTTGGATAACGATTTCTAATTTAATCTTTTGAAGCCTTTTGAGAAAAATGTTAATTTCAATAAAAAGTTACGGCTTTTTGAAACAAATAGAAAAGTCCGAGTTATTTAAATGTAACGTTGTTTAACTTTTTTAAACGCGCGAGCGCCTTAGGAGAAAAAATACTTTCAATAAAATGTAAAATTTGGGGGAGCAAAATCGAGTAAGACACAAGTTCATTTTGTATCGTTCGTTGCTGTTTATTTTGATATCACGCATGGCGACCTGTGTAAGTTTAACCTAAAAATCTTGATAGTCCATTTGTTCTGACGCATTTAAAATGTGATTCTTCTGTAATTGAGTGTCAGTTCACAAGTTCTTCGAACTTCGTTTACCGCAAAAATCATTTCAATAGTACAAAAATCAAACTTTCACTCAAAAAGTAGTAGTCATTCAAAAATATAAATCCGGTGCCTTACTCTCTGTCAAGATAAACAAAAAGATGCCCAAGACATTATTTAGCAAAATTAAACGTACTGTGTAGTTAATTAGATAATAAAATAAAATTCTAGAGGAGAAGGCGTCGCATACAAATTTAAAACGTACGTTCGCTGTACATTTTAGGGGGTTAAAATGAACTTCTAGCATTACCGAACATGAAGTAGCACATTCTATAAATATTTTAAGGGTTTACAGCTTTACACAGCTATTAAACTGTAACCTATTTTTGTTTTAGTACCTCCCTTTAGAATGTATTATTCATTGCTTGATCTGCACCCAAAGCGCATATTTTCCGCACCTTTAGGGTTCCCACTCAAACTTAGCGCCAGTTTACATTGGATTCATACCAACTCTCTTTACCCTAGTAAAACTTGCCCAAAGGACCAAGAAAAAAAATCTTCCGAGTTTGCGAGGAAATCAATTCCTCACGTACTCTAAAAGAAATTGAATGACGAGACAAAAACAAACCAAAAACATAACTTGACCACAGACCTACCACTGGGTCACTTTTTTATGGCCCACAGGCTATAACTGACTTCCGGCGCAGCGTGACTCAAGTGGAAAGTTGCATGAGCAAAAGGAAAACGACACACGAAACTCTAACAAATAATTTTCGCTTTGACAAAATCTTGGGCAGGGTGCACTGGATATCACTTGTTTGGAAATCCAATGCCAGATCTCTGTTGTTTCTGAATAAGTGGTTTATTTCCAGCTTAGTCCATGGCCAATGAATATTATTCGGGCCTAGGCCACTAGCGCGCATTTTGTAATTCAGGCCTTGGTAGAGACTTTGTGCCTACAGGGATTGCTTTTGAATTATCCTTCGGTTTTGGAGGGGTTGGCGGTAAAGTTCTTGCTGTCGTCCGCGGGGACTTTTCAAGCCGACGACGTAACTCAGCTATTCCCGGAGCAACTCGGCTCCCATATGTAGAATCGGAGTTTTCCGATGGGCCCGCAACAGCAACGGAAAAGTCTTTCTCATCGTTTGGTGAAAGAGAGTTTGCTTTCCCATTGCGCGAACTGCAACTGTTCGTCGCCGGCGCTTCGCACTCTGAAGATCTGGATTCGACTTTGGTGCTGACCGCTGTCGTTAATTCAGCCATGCTTATCGCGGGCCGAAACACACCGGAAGACGAATTTTCACTTCCGGCTTCTTCCGAGTTTTGATCGCTCAAGTCTAAATCCACATAAGACTTAAAACTTTCCACGGAAGGTTTTTTCTTACGAAAACTTTTGATCAGCTTGTTGCTAGCCGTTTTGCGGCCCTGAGCGCTCAAGTCTGGCGAAGAAAAATTCTGCAGGATTTCAGAGCTTGTAGTTGCGGCACTTCGCTGTTTTCCTAAGTTCGTCTCATCTGGCAAGGAACATGGTCGAGGTCTGATGTCTTGGACCGGTTGTCGGTATTGTAAAAGACTGTCATGAACTTCTGAGGATTTCTTAGAGAAAGAGCTTGTTAGTTCGGTAGTGCAGAGGTAAGAGCCTGTTTTTCCTCGTCTCGTTGTGAGTTCTAGCAATGATGAGTCCAAAGATGGACAGCCTTTTCCTGTCGAGAAAGAATAAAAAGATTCACATACTCTTTTTTTTCGGAAGAACCAACAAACTGGAATCAAATACTGTCGGAACGACAAGTCCAAATGAACGTGCGTGAATGTGATCAATATTCTATCCAGGTTTAGCTACAAGGAATTCTAAAGTGCTGTGAAATCCAGCACTTTGGACGGAAAATTCATCACGCCAATTTCCATGAAAAGTACAGATTAAAATAATTAGTATTATCACTATTGCTATTGTTATTTATTATTATTATTACTATTATTGTTGTTATCATTATTTTTCTCTTGCTTCGTGACGTCTGCTACTTTAACAACTTTCAGTGAGTAACACACTTGCATGTCATGCATTACAAACACAATGGTCCTTGCTGACCAAAATACAAGTTCACCTAACATTGTCGTTATTGATCGTCTTACAAGAAGCAGTACAAATGCCTAAAGAGCAATGAAGAGAAGATGCAATTTCATGGATGAAATAAAGATCGAGAATGACGCACGCCAAACAAAACCAGGCCTGAAAAAAATATTGTGGCTCATAACTTGTGTAGCAAGCTCCAAGCGACCCACCAACCTTTAATTAAGTCTTCCTCTTTCTTCGATAGATCTTCAAACTCGCGTTCTCTGTCCGCAAGTTCAGCCTAGACAAAACAATAAGCGAGCAGATAAGAAATCAAGTAAGCCAAACAGTGGTGAGGTAAAAAGCTATGTGTGGTTTTATAATGGTTACAACTTTTTTTCGAGAATGGAGTACAAGGCAAAGAGCAACTCAAGCAACACAGCATCATCATACGATTTTCCGGCCATGAGACCGAGCGCACTTTTCGTAAGGTTCAATTGCCACAGCAATACTACATCTACAGATTAATTTTACCTTCAGAACTCCCAACCCACCGAAGAAATTTCGTTACTCCAACAAAACGTTGTCTTGTCACGGGAAATTAAATGAGTGTTTGAGGGAAATACCAACAATGAGATGCGTAAACGAACGTTCTTGCCTGTAAGAGTACTATCGCAAATTATCACCTGAATTTTTTTAAATCGGCGTTTACTTTATGCCGCGTTTCTTTCGCTGCGTACTTGCAAACAAAAACAACTGAAGTGGCGCTACCTGGAGTAGTTTAAGTCTCGTATTCATCTTCATTTTTCGAAGCGCATCAACAAATACGACAACCAGTCTGCAAACGAAATTGAAACAAATATTATTTCATTTTCCACATGTATAGAAAGACCAACCAACACATACATAATCCAGAAACTCAACGGTACTCACTTGAAAAGCTACACAATGAGGTATAAGAGTCCATCGTAATGGCCCATTTTACAGCTTTGTGTTTAGCGACCTGGCTATGAGTACAAGCGAGGCTGAAGGTGACCTTATTGATACAAAACTGTTTTTTCTTTTGTCAATGTTGACTGGTAAACAAAAGAACAACACGATTTTGTAGAGTGAGCCTGTATCAAAACAAGGTCACCGCTAGCCACGTTTCCATTAAGAGACCAGGTCAGTGAGCATGCCACTGTAAGCGAGGACGGGAACGGAAACGAGAACGTCACAAAACAACAGGTTTGGTGAACAAAACAATCGCTCTGCACGCTCCACGTGCGTCTTACATTTTGGTACATTTCTTCCCGTCCTCTGCAAAACAACAACGTGAAATGACCGAATTCTATGCTTTATCGAGAACGTGAGCGCATGACGGCAAATTTTTCTTTCTTTTTTCTTCCTAGCACTTTAGTCCCTGGACAGTTCGCCGGTCAAAGTTTCGCGAAAGAGTTAGAAAAACCAGAAGTTATGATTTCAGTGGAATGATGTTCTCGTCGCCGTCGTCGCTGCTAACGCCCCCTATTGCGTTACACACCTGAGAGACTCTGAAGCACCGTGAATCAGCGTGACTATCGCCTTGTGATCATCCTCTTCTACATTTTTACCGTCAACATCAAGGATTACGTCACCTGTAAACACCAGTGGGTTTAGATAGTTTAGCGATTACAATTTTATCAACTTTAGATTTCGTCAGCAAACTGAAACCGCTGCAGTGTCTAATGACAGAGAAAAACGATACGGAGGAAGGGGGTTGGGGGGAGGGGTGGGTCGGTGGATGAGATCTGAGGGGTACTGGGGACGGGGATGAGGTGGAGCGATTGAGGTTAAACAAAAATAACAATAACAAACAGATTCCATTTGGCAGTATATATGTACTCTGATAACGCACAGATGACGCCAAAACTTGCATAGTACGAACAAAGAAGTAGGCCACGAGTCGCGGGTGGGTAATGTTACCACTTTTTGACGTCCTCTGTGCGTTATCAGGACACACGAACTGGCAAATGGAATGTATTTGTTTTGTACAGTGTCTTCAGTTTCTACTTTCTCTCACTCATGAAATCATCCACGCGGCTATACCTTTATCGCAAACTCTTCTAATCCAATCAAAACCCGAAGGTTACACCGTCCATTGCATATACTGCATGTACATGTAACGTGTTGTATAGTCCTAAAAGTCGACACAAAATTCCCAGCCTGAAAAAAACCCACCAGTTTCAAATTTAAAATCCCAAACCCGCCGCGCCTTGCACCTCCCGACACTAATATAAAATACAATTAACTAATATAAAATACAATTTTCTTAAAACAGATATATCCGGCCGTATCCTACCTGGTCTGAGTCCGGCCATATAAGCAGGACCATCTTCCTCGACGCTCAAGACAAATGTCATGTACTCCACTTCGCCTTCTTGCTGAACGATACCGTACGTCTGTAAAGAAAGAAACATGTATGATCAGTTCCAAGTGAATTCTGGGTAGATCCAGTCATTTGTGGGGGCAAAAGGTCAAAATCCCGTTTTCAAACTGCGTCGTAACATGGCCGATTGCCTACACTTGTAAATGACTGGATCTACATACAATCCAGTTGGAAATCATTATCATTAGCAAAATGGTGTATTGCAAACTTATGAAATTCCATTCGATTTAAAGCAACGAGATCTAATCTCACGTTTAATGACGTTCAGGAAATTCAAATACGCACTAGCACACGTGCTGGCTAACGTCACGGCAAAGGAATATACTCAAAAAGAGTAATCGCTTAGCAAATTATGTCACGTGTTTCAGGTACCTGGAGAGTAAAACCAAATCCCGCTGAACTGTTCTTGCTCAGTTGAAGAGTACGGCGCTGATTTATCGGAGGAGCATTCTCTGTGGAGCTGTGAAACAGAGAAAAGGTGTTAGTAGCTGCTCCATTTCACACCAACCTGTTGTAATGAATAATCACTAATGACTGTGTTCAAGAAGAACAGATTAAGCGCGGCAAATGCCGGTGCTGTTGTTTCTAACGGTAATTCCAGTTTCCCAGGCAACGCAAAGTGACAAGGAGAAATACCTCGCTATCTCTCTCCCTTTCGTTGCTGTTATAGGAGTCCACTAAAGGGTCATCTACCAAGCATTTTGTTTTCAATGTTTTCAAATATGGTCGTATCAGATCTCATTTCGTGGAAGTGACGCCCTTTCAAGTTTCTGGGCCAAAATGTGCTCCAAACAGAACATTTCCGCACCGTAGAAGTATCTCTGTCTAGAAGCACGTGGTGTGCACGTGATAATACTAACCTCCAGTCTCCTAACTGTTCTATCGTCGTGCATGTGTTGGCGCGAATCACAGGAATTTTCCCGGCTGGTGACGAGTAGTCTCGTAGTAGCTCGTCCTTCGTGGATTTACGAGGAACAAATGTTTGGGTCCTGAGGAGAAAAATCACACGCATTCAGGAAAGAGAAAGCAAAGAACCGTCATTAAACTCTTCAGTCCGAAATGAAGAATGCCGCGTTAACAAAACGCACCGCGGGGCTAGTAACATGCGGCAGCCCTTGTTCCAGAGCGACTTTTTCTTTGGATAGGCACCTTTGACAAGCCCAGAGTACACTATAATTTTTGTTCTAAAAATTACTAAAGGGCCGACAAGATCAGCGGTTTGAAAATGCTAAAATTGTCACTATCAATACTTTCTTTACAAATGCTTCAAAAGAAATCGTAAACTTTTCCACTTTTACTCTTCTTCAAATGAAAAGCGCCTTTAAAAATCAAGCGAGTAAATTTGACACAACTTGGAGTTGCTATTGAGGCGTGCATGTCCTATGAGTATTTTTGCTTCAGGCGCATTCTCGTCCCCAGGGCCTCCGTTACTCGTCAACTACATTATAAGACGAGTGGCTCTGGGGACGAGAATGCTTCAGGTGCGACACTTATTCGGGGCGTAACATTTTCCGAGTTACTTCTGTAGCAGCTTATGATTCTGCCACGAAAAAAAAAAAAGAGAATAATGAATTTACAAACCCAGGGCGAAGGGTGATTGAAGCCCTCTTCATTGGAACAAACGCAGAATACGGCCGGATGCCTGAAAGTGAAACAGCAAAAATAAGAGTTTGGAAAAAGCAATGGAAATCCAAAGAAACACTTCTAAAATGTAGTGATACAGCAACGTCCCTTGACAAGATAAAGACGATGAGTGCGTAAGTAGAAAAAGAAAAACACTTACAACAACAACAAACAACGGATTTACAACTGAAATTTGTCGGTAGGCTAGGTTGTATAACTACACGATGAATTTAGCAACACAAGTTTATCCCATTTTTATACAGTGCACGTAAATGTTTTTAATTGTTTTTTTAAATTCCCCTTCCTTTCGCTTTGTTCTAAGGTTTGGTAATGTATGATACTGAGTTTGGAACAAGGGAAAATAAAATTGAAACCAAGGATAAAATTGAACCACAGCAAATACATGACCATTCGACCGGTTTTCTTGACTTCGCTCAGTGTTTGATATTCTCAATCAATGAGAAGCAAGATTAACACCAATCAGGATTTGATGGCGGGCATTTTAAATTCCGACACTTGGCGCCAGTTGGACGTAATTGCTTCAAATTTTGATTGGTTTACTACGCTGTTTCAGTGTATTGTCATTGGGCAGAGTAACTGGTTTGGTTTTGTGACATTTCATTGAAAAACACTCTTAGTGCACCAAGAAAACATTGAAGAAGGAGTACCCTTTCCTGTCGCCTCCTCTTCGTATCGATTAAACTCGTCATCCAAACGTCTGAAACAAAAGATCAAAATTTAGATCAGAGATTTTTAACAGCTACTATTGAACTTTTCATATTCAAGACTGATTTTCACAGAGGGGTACATAAAACTTCACAATTTCCCCGATCATAAACTCTAAGCTTAACCATGAACGAGTTTGCCGTAAACAATAGAGGTCAAAACTGGCGCCACAAATGTAGCTCAGAGAATGACACGACGTATGCTCTTTTAGTTTTCTAAGAATATTGTTTTTCCAGCCAAGGCTGAATATTCTTATTTATCTGCCGATTTTAGGCTGAAAATGTTCGTGTGTATATTCTTAGATTACAGCGTATGAAGCCTAATATAACACGCCTAACTTCTTGCAGAAATGTTATTAGCATCGAACAAACGGCTTTACTCTTTGTTTTCATTTTTTTGGCTAGTTTTGCCGTTTATCAAAAGGAAGAATTTTAAACGGTTTAGTTGAAAACATAAAATTGTACTGTAGGTAAAAATTTGCACCATACAAAATTATCTTCTTTTCCAATTCTCAGCCTCGGGGTTTCTTCTTAAAACATTGTTCAAATTTCGCAAATTTCAGCCTCGAGGTTCTTATAAAATATATTCTTATAAAAAAAGAGTATGAAAAAAAAAAACGACAGATGAAAAAAATTGCCAACTGAAGTAAATAGAAATTCACCTCTAGCGTCCCATGACATTTAAACGGCTAATCTCTGTCTGCTCTCTTCCCACAATTAACACTGGATTTTTTACTGTCACGTAAAATTTACCCACCCTCCCCCTCCCCCCTCTTTACGCACATATTATGAGGCACATGCACCACAAGCTATTTCTAAGCGCACCTGAGCAAAGTCCAATCTCTAATACATCACCCTCATTGTATTAAAATCCACTGGAATTAAAAAGACAGGCGACAGTCCACTTGAAGACAAATACATCTCCAAAAACAACGACAGTGTGGGCGCTTAATGCTGAAGGCTCTACATTCCATTTTGTAACATTAACTTTTATCTCTTTTTCTATATAGAGCATTTAACACGTCCACTGTCTTTTTAATACAGCGATGCCTGTTAGCCTTTCCACTCACCGTAGCGAGAGCTTTGAGGACGATCCCGGACCTGGTAAAGAACGAAAATCAACATAAATCACGGCTTTTAACTCAAACTCCCAAACTTGGTTTGAATGATCTGAATGCGACGATACGGTTCCGCAGAAACTAAGAAACAAAGGGCGTAATTTCAAGACTAAAGATACGGTGCTTTCACTTAATTCGTAAAATGTTCGAATGTAGAACCATTAAGAGACGAAACAGTCCGAAGTTCGCTGTCTGAACTTAACCCAAGTTTATGTGAAAAAGAAAAAGGTCTTTATTTTAGTTGAAATACCATCGATGCAATACCTTTAAACCTACTAATCTTGCCGCCGGTTGCCTATAATTTTCTGTGTTGACAAAACGGCAATACTTAATAGGATCTTGGCTCAGAACCGGTTCTCTCAAATGTGCAAGTTTTAACCAAGCGTGCCAGCATTTTTACACGAAAGTCTAAAACTGTAAAAGATTCTGCTCTTACCTGAGCCATCATCTCCTTCATCCTCTGCGAACAAAATACAGATGTTAGATAAATTATTTTTTTCCCACAGAATATAACTCCAGGTTTTTGGAAAAGTACACTAGCTTTGAATTACCTCTGCAGCCTTTTGCTATACAATAACAACATTCGCATTGGAACAGAAAAGAGTTTCGATTCAAGTCCACAGCAACAGACAAAATAAGAACTGCATCCATTGGGAAGGAAGGGCGAATTCACACAACGAAGATGGAAGTGGATTGCTTCTAATATACATACTTCAGCCACTGACGTTTGTGTTTCTAAGATTGGTTTCTGTTGTTTATATTTGGCATGTCACACACGCAGCAACATATAACACTTGCTACACCAATTACCGATATATTTATGTATTTTTATTTATATAATGGATTTACCTCAAATCACACAAATATTACTGAGTGGCCATGGTCAAACACATTTAACGAACGTGATATTGTAGTGTATAATGATCACTATATTCTTAGCCCACCGTATTTGCTCCACGAAACACTGGGAAATTGAACGCCCACAGTGTTCAATTTGCCCAGATTTGTGAATCTGGCATTGATGCTAGATGTTATAATGGAGTGAACTATTCACCTGAGCTCGAGGAACCCACGATCAAACTTATTCCGCGTTGCCGTAATTTTTTTGTCACCAAAAATGCAAAATTTGGCTGTAGCGGCCCAGCAACTGATTCGTTATCTGCAATTCAAAAGTAAAACAGTTAGAAGTCACCCACCTATGTCTATTCGAATACTCACATTAAAAACAGTTTTAATAAGATTTAAGGCCAAGTCCCAAGCGAACTGAATGAAACTGTTTTTCGCTGAGTATATTCTGGCGGTATTTCTGAGCGCTTGAGTCTGTGGATGAAATCACTGAGTGTAGTCTGTCACTCGAATGAAAGCTACCGAGCAGTACTCTCCTATGGTGCTGTCTATCATGCTGTACAAGGTGGTTCTAACTTTTGAGTCTGTGGATGAAGTCTTAAAGTGTGACCATTCAAATGAAAGTTACTGAGCAGTACTCTCCTATGGTGCTGTCTATCATACTGTACAAGGTGATTCTAACTTTTGAGTCTGTGGATGAAATCGTAAAGTGTGACCATTCAAATGAAAGCTACTGAGCAGTACTTTCCTGTGGTGCTGTCTATTATGCTGTACAAGGTGGTTCTACGTTTTGAGTCTGTGGATGAAATCCTCAAGTGTAATCAATTCAAATGAAAGCAGTCCTTTCCTGGAGTACTGTTAAAAAGTACTCCGCCGAGAAAAACAAAATTGAGTTCAGATTTTCAAACGTTCAGTTTCGAGAATGGAACTAAACATCTTCCAACTGGAGAGATGCTGCTTGGTTTCGGATTCTTGTTTGAGAGCATATTCACATGACGTTGGGTTAAATTTTATTGTCTTTGTTTTAAACTCATAATCTTACATTACCAAACCCCAAAACAAACAAAACTAAAATTTAAACCAAGGATAACAATGAACCGCAACATACACGTAATATCTTCCTTAAGCTATTACTTTGAGTTCATTGCTGTAGTCGTGATGATCAATAAATAAATTAAATAGTTCAGTCCACAGATGTATTCTATTTTGCACTAAACGTCCTGTCTCGCCTTCTAACGCCAACTGCGATTGTGTGAAATCTTGTTATACAATTGCTGCTATAAACTGCATAAAATATGTTCACCTACCAAAGTCCCGTGGAGGTTTCTCCTTCTTCTGCCGCAATTTAACAGGTTCGTGCTGAACGTGGGCGGCTTCCCTGGGTTCATGAGGGGGTACTTCGTCAATTACTGTAACCTTTCGATCATCTTCAGAATCACTGCCAATGTAGGTCTCTGGAACATTGTCATCCATCAGAATAGCTTCTCTATGCCTTCTCAAAACGTTTCCTTCTCCGCCTTCGTTTCTTTGTCTGAGAGCCACTCGAGGAAATCCCCCCTGATTGTCGACAGTACCACCTCCCATTATTTCATTTCCCATTTTTTCATCGCCCAAATTTCCACCTGTATTTTCGTCTCCAATCCTCGTAGTGTGACCAAAATCAAGTTCCTCTAGGGATCCACCAAGAGACCCCGACATGGAGAGGGACGGGGATGTTGACCGCGACGTGGCAGGCGATGAGGGAGGGGAGGGTAAGCAAAACTGTTCCCAGATGTCCTGTTCGCTTAGATTTTCACTAGCTATTGATCGGCGCAAGGAACTGCGCTTGTTATTCGGAAGGGACTCTCTTTTATGCGGGAAATAAGGTGAAAGAGGGGGCGAGGGGTAGGGCGATAACTGAGGGGTTTCCTCAGGGGAGGCTACGGGCGTCCCATCCTCGTGTTTTAGTCGAGACGCAGATGTCCGGCTGAGTTCGACAATCAAGCTCGTTGGAACGCTTCCGATAAAAGTTTCTGTGTTTGAACTCGAGTTAATAAACCCATCTTCATCATTGATCTCAAAGGAAGAAATACTCTCCACTTCAGAGGATGTGTTTGAGTGAGTGCCATTTGTCACAATAGCGGGTGTCTTTTTCGGCAGATCAACACAGCATCGCCAGCGATTGTTTGACAGCTGCCCGAGTATAGTAATTTCAGTTCCTTTGGGGATCAGTGTGTGTGGATGGCCGGGAATAAGTAAGTAATCTTTGTTTGTTGTTGATTGAAACTCGCATCGTCTCACTACTGAAAACAAAATGGAAAAAAAAAAAACATGAAACGGTTTGCTTCACCACGGAACCATGGTTCAGTGGTGAACAAAAAAGGAAGTGATGCTGTGGGATTTTTATATGGGCTATCTGCTTACAATAGTTTCTCGGCAAATTAATTTTTGTAAGACCGTAAAATTAAAATTCATTTATTTTCTGAAACTTGCCAAAGCGCTTCTTAAGCATGTGTTCAGAAAGATTTGCTTCAGAAGTGCCACTAAAGCACAACGTTAATGCTCTCCTATGCAACTCCGTCCAACGCCTATAATTACTGACTGCGGCTATGCGTGTATTAATAAGTAATTCGACTGAACTTACCTTTTGAATCTTTTGCGCCCAAAAATGCCTCTTCTTCTTTCTCCAGTACCAACACAAGGTCCTCCATTTCTTTCAATCGCTTCTGCAAAAACAGAATTGGAAAGGTGATTGAATTCGCGAGCCAACAGTCGAAATTTCGCGTCAATAGGTTTTGCATAGAGGAGTTACCGTAAGCTTTTTGAAATGGCGCATGGTTCTCTCTCTGTCTTTTCTTTATGTCTGTGGTTATAATTCTTAACCTTAAACTGTGATATCAATATGCCCGGCCCTCTTTACTAATCTCTCTATATTTCTTTTGGTAATAGCTTCGAACGTCCGTTTGACCGTCAAGACGCTATTTTTCGCCTTTCCTGGTCACAGCCTTATCTCATGATTTGTATGTTGGAACAAGCAGGGATTCCGTAAGGCAGTAAGAAGCTCACAACCGTTACATGTGACAATTCGATCGTCTGCTAGCTACTGGCTGGGATTTTCCAGTTTCCAGTGGTATTTATGTAATTTTATTTATCAAGGGAAACAGACTTCTACTTTTACGATTTAGATAGAAACATCGAATAATGGTAATATTTTTCCTTTGTGTCATGAGTGGTAAAATTAAACTCGAGACTATGGGTTAAGGGGCTCTTTGGTTTAAAATGTCTAACAAAAATTATTTTGCTCTGAGAACACTAAGTTAGTTTGGATTTGTAACAGCTAACTAACCATCAATATGTCCAGGTGAGGACTTCCGCCAAGTTTCTTGGAAATATCGTAGGCCTCTTCAACGTCACCTGCAATGAAACAAAAATGAAAACCAGTTTGAACGAATGATGAAATCAGCGGATGTTTCTTTTTTTTGCCGGCACTCGCTTTAGAAGTACGCAACCTAAGTCCGTATAAAATTCTAGACTTTCAAACCTAACTGTCGCACGAATATGGGGAAAAATCGAAGTCGTTTGAAACACTGAAAAACGGCGGAGAAGAGCTTAATTGAGTCAAAATACTTAAGGCAAAACAGCTTATTATCGTGTTGTTCTGAAGCAGATATATCAATCCTTTAAACCCTAAGATCAAATTTAAATTCCCATTTGTTCCCCCAGCACATTTCCAATAAAAGTAATAGGGAGAATTTGTTAAAGTATCAAGCAAATTCATCTTGTATGATCCTGTCCTTAATTCTCGTGACCACTTTGTTTTATAAAGCGTTGATGTTACAAGGAGAAATTTGATGCTGATCACTCTTAAACCGAGTACATCTTCAGACAGTGATGTGTGCCATTTCAGTGGAAAAGCACTTTTAAAAAGGCAGAAGTCACCTTTATCGCTGAAAACTTAAAAGCAACAGTTAAATGTTTCTAAACTGGGGAAATTCACTGACGTATGGCCAGGTTTTGCTTCTCAGTAGAATATCGAAGATGGTAGTAGATTAAACAAATAAGCAAAGTTCAAGTTTTGTCCTTGGCCTTGCTGTATTAACCGAGCGATAAGGTAAGGCCTAAGATTTTCCAGTAAAGACCTCATTCTCGGTTAAAGCGAAACAGCTCATAGTGTAACACGTTCAAATACCTACACAGCGCAATGGCTTGAGCTGCCTGGGAAACCAGCTTACCTTCCATTCCAGAATCAACGTCATCTCTATCGGGATATCTCCTGAAACCAAGCAAAGGAAACTATTGAATGACGACAATTTGTGCGTGTGGTGAATGATTCATTACGACAGCCTTTATGCGGCAAGCAAACCAAGAAACAGATTTCCATATGAAAATGTGATATTATGGCGCCCTCGTGCAGTTAGGGTTGTCTCTCTTTGATACGAGAAACAGTTCCTATTAAAGCCGAGTCTCCCTCGACTCAACTATCCTGCGTGTGATTGGCGAAAGTCGACGACAGCGAGAAAGGGCTTCATAACTATTCTCTAAGGAATACTCTAGATAAACAATCTAATCAGTTCCTTGTAATTAAGAAGTAAAGAGGGCAGATGTTTCTGCCGAAACATGTATGACGCAAAATTAAAAAACAATTTTGAAGATTGTTGTCAGCCTGCCTTTGTCCAAACATTTTGGGAGTCTAAATTTGCTCTAAAAACTGTTTTCTTTTTCAGCGAAGTTGTGAATGACATCTCGGTACCAGTGGAAGAAGCCAATCAGCGATCGTGACCAAATTCTGAGCAAACTACTTGCATGGGAGCGAGGTTCGTCACTCGAGTGACCAGAGAGACTGGACTGACCTGCCTTGATCGAGAAAACGAACCTCTTGAGTCATGGTAACTTCTACCAGAAGCCTTATGGATTTGAGACTACGGGAATCTGGATAGCCTATTTCCCCGGGGGAAGGAACATGTATTCCTCAGAATTCTTTGTAGGGGTGTACCGCCCGGTTCTTGAAATCCCAACCCTATTTCAGACCAAAACATTCCATTTTCTACACCCGTTTTCAGGCCTCTAAAATCCATACCGTTTTCAGACCTGACGTTGCGGTTACAATTTTTCCTACTAGCTTTGTTGTAGCGTAATTAAGCTTCGCATCAGTGCCGAAGCCAAGAATTGGTAAAATTCAGCTCAAATGATATATTTTGGTTACTTGTCTTTCTTTATTATTCATTTGCAGTTGAAAAGACAAATACGTTTGTACGCTCTCGTTGTTCCCTTGAAAACGATACTGGATTAAGACAATACTGGTCAAAATCTACAACCGTTTTCAGACTAAAACGGCTCAAAAACCATACCCTTTATGGCGGCACAGTCGTCGCACGATAACCAATTCCTTTGATGATAGGGATTTATATAACGCTTTATACCAGGGTTCAAAGCGCTTTACAACACTTTGTGGGGGACTTTGCCAGATTGCTTTTTACAGGCGCAAATTGCAGCCACGCAGTTTACAATTTTATTATGAGAACAGTAGGATTTACAGGTGCCCCCAGAAAAGAACAGAGTGATAGACCTCCAATTCCCCACACAAAAGGCTTGTAACGAACATACGGAAAGTAATACTTGATGTGGCGTATGGTAAAATGCGAGACTCGCCGAGACGCCGACACCCTCGTTTGAAAATCCGAGACCGAGACCAAACATGCAACACTTCGAGACTGAAATAAATGCACTATAAACGAGACTTCAAGACTCTTCGCAAAAGCTGTCGAGATTTCGAGATTGGATGAAAAGTTTACGAGACCCAAGAGTTTAGAGGTACCATTCATCACCACTAATACTGTAGGGGTCAACTTACACTTCAGGGATCATCTGGCATCTGCGTTGCTCCATAGAAAGAAGTTTTGCCTCCTTTAGTCTTTTGTCTAAAACAAGATTTTTAGGGAAGGATCATGGTCAATTAATTTACTGCTCTTGGAACATGGCAATCCAATCATGCAAGCAACAGGGGCACCCAACGAACAAAATCAATCAAAAGCTGTAAAGAGGCATTTTAAGCACCTTATGGTGTTTGAAACTTATTTAAAGTGACGTTTCCATTAGCTAAACAAATTTGATCTGTTCGGATTCCTTAGCTGAACTTTTAATTGCCCGAAAATTTTAAGGGAACAAAATCTTCCTTTGAGAAATTGCTAGCTCACGAGAACTTTCCACGAGCTTTCAAGGGAACTATTTGCTTTCCGAAAATGCTAGCTGACAAATATGACCCTTCCGAAAACGTCAGGGGCTATTATTTCCCCATTATCAGCTTTTAGGCCACGTTTCAGTTACGACAATCCGAGTTCACTCTTTGATCGATGCCGAAAACCTAAGGTGAAGTACCCTCCACCGAACAGATATCTATCGAAACTTGTCGTTAGGTGCCCCTGAAGCGAGCAGGCGAACAACTAAGCAAGCATGCCAGCAAATGCTACCACGCTGACAAAGAAGTTGGTCAAGGAGGGTTTAATCGGCAAGCAGGCGTTCGTTCAGGTTCCCGAACAGGATCATCATTCATTGCAATCTGGGGTCACCATTGTAAGAGTTAAGGTTGTTCAAATTTGACCGGCCAAAAACGGGTCATGTCTGAGCAAAAACATGTTTGACCGGACAAGGTGACGTCGCCTGCCCGTTACTTATTTCGAGCCCTGAAGAGCAAATGGTTAAACTGAGCCTGATTTCATATTATAAGGCACGGTACAAAACATGTGCTTTGGCTCTTTCTAATGGTTAAATAACAGGTTTGTTGATCTCCTTAACGTCAGTGTGCACGTGTTGAGTATTTTTATGAGTAATTAATTAAATAGACTCAGTTAAGTGCTTAAACCCTTGAAGAGTGATTTGTGAGTTTTATTTAAAACATGATATTATACTGTGCAAATTCGAAAATGCATAATTTATGTCAATTAGTTTTGCAATAATACCATGGTTCAATGGTTAGATGTAAATAATTATAATTGTGAAACACTTAAATTTATCTTTCATCTGGAAGAACTCAAAAATCAGAGTGAGAACTAATTAGAAGTGAGTTTCATTGAAATGTTATATTGGTGCATTTAATTATGAATTCACTCTCCTTGAATTTTAACAAAAATTATGGTTGGTTAGATGTAAATATTGTAAAACAATTAAATTCATTTGTCAACAGAAATAACTTACTAAACGAAAAACCCCTCAAAAAGGTTATGGCTGATGTAAGAGCAGAAACAACTAAAAGCCAAAAAAAAAAAAATGAAAACAGTCAAAGCATTAACTTTTCAATAGAATTCAATAAAACTAGCTATTAATAGTGGAAAATCAACATAACATTGAAACCTTGAAAGGCACTTCAAAAGGTTAATGGTAATTTCAAAATGGCTCATAGGAAGCAAAGCATAACAAGTCAAAACTTTTAGCATTGCATGTTTGAAGTGTTAAATAAGCTAGAATTGTTGGCTGAAGATTTGCAAAGAAATTATGCACAGCTTTAGCATTTCATTTCCACTGATAATCACACAATTCTAATGAATGGTGTAACCTGGCAATGTTGCTAATAAATTATTAATCATTCAATGACAACTTTGGTTACCCATATATGAACAAAACATTTAGTAGTAGCTGGAGCTGCATCACCACAAGGAAAGACTAGAAATAATACACAAGTAAATTACCATTACAATAATAATGACAATGATAATGATGATGATAATAAATGATAGTGATAATAATAATATTTAATAATAATAATAGTACATGTAATAATATAATGTTGTGTGAAGAATACCTGTTGCAGATTCGTTCTTTGTTGACATCCAATCCAGCCATTGATAAAAGGAAAAAAAATGTAAAAAATAAAATAAAATAAAATTACAATAATTGTTGTTATGGCTAAAATACATGTAACAGCAGTGAATGCAATTGCCGCAAAGAAACATCAAAAGAGCAATCTCTTTGTCTTAAATTATTCCAGAATAATTAACAGTTCATTCAGTCGTGTATTCACCTGTGGCTTATCAGCCATGTCAACACCTTCTTCAATTTTGCTAATCCTGCAGACAAATTAAAAGTTTTTCCTTTATCATTGATAGAAGTGTAATGCTTACTTATGCATGTCATTCTTTGTACTCACTACACTAATTGAACAACTGAACAACCCACCCATCCCCTACCCTTATAACTCCTAAATGCATAAACCCACCTACCCCATCCTAGATTCACTGTGCACCTGTAAGCCAACCCAGACAACTCCCTCTCCCTCCAAAAGAGGGGAGAGGAACGGTTTAGGGAGGAGGGAGAAACGGCCAAAAACAAAATAGGGAGGAGGGAGAAACATCCAAAAAAAATCAGGGAAGAGGGAGAAACATCCAAAAAAAATTAGGGAGGAGGGAGAAAAATGAGTGAAAAAATAGGGAGATAGGATATTTCACAGTCCGTTCCTCTCCCCTCCCAAAACACACAGCCATAATTACCCACCCCACCCACACAAACCCCATACCACCCCCTCCCCCCAGAATCTACTCATCCAGCCTTCTCTGTCCTAAATACATAAACTAATTCATCTTACAGGGACAACCACCCCTCCCCCCCTCCATCCTCCCCCCTCAATGGATAAACAAAAATGTAAAATGTACCAGCGATACATGCTGCCTTTGGACGGTGCTTGAAAGAGATATGATGGAGCTTGTGAATTTGTTCCCCTGGTAACAAAGGAAACTCTGAAAACATGTCTTCTGTTGATTGTCAATCTTTTCCTGGATTTGTGTGGCTAAAAATAAATAAATAAATAAATAAATAAATTAATTAATTAATTAATCAATTAAATGTGTAAAATGCATCTAAAAAAACCCTCACCTCAAAACCAGCATCCACAATTGATACTTGAGTGCCTTTATTCAAAATAATGAAGGCTTCTTTCTTTTCATTCTAAACGATGTTCAAATATTAAACTAATAATTAAACATCATAAACATGTATGCAATCCAATAAACATAGTCTGGTTACTAATCATTGGTGGTTAAACCAACCTACACTGTAACTTAATAACCAAGTGAACATGAAATGATTTGTATATAACAAGCCCTCAGTTAGTACTGTTTACAATTTTTAAACCAAGCAACTCCTTGCAGTTGTTGGATTTCATATAGTACTTACAGACAGAAGTGACCAGGAAGAGATTGTGAACAGTACAAACTTATTAATGAATAAAACTTTAACGCAATCACATAGGGGACACAAGCAGTCAGAAAGGGTTGGCGCAGTGGTGAGAGCACTTGCATTCCACCAATGAGTCCTGGATTCGATTCCCGGACTCGGCATCATAATGTGGGCTGAGTTTGTTGGTTCTCTACTCTGCTCCGACAAGTTTTTCTCCGGGTACTCTGGTTTTTCACTCTCCTCAAAAACCAATATTGATTTAATTTAGAGTTTATTTGATTTACAGTCTCCCCAATTAGTAGAGCACTTGTGTTCAGCTAGAACGATTTGAGACTTAAATACAGTTATTATTATTGTTATTATTATTATTATTATCATCAAGTTAACTGAATCACAAGCTACAATGTACACATGTATACAGTCATGTGTTCTAAGAAAACTCATCCCTTTTTGCAGCACCCAAAAAATGATGACAGAAGCTTATTGAACCAAAGTGGATGATTTTTTTTAGAAAATGATTTTCTCCGTATAATTATGTGTAAGTTGAACATGTATTCTTCCTCATTGGATGTATAATGAAACTATTTATTGGTCATCCGAAATATTAACTATAGCATTTAAGATTTTAAAACATAGTACTGCATAAGTGCATAGTTTTTGACGACATGTGCAGAGTACCAGCTATATTTCATCTACACTTCTGTCATTGCTGTCTTCAATTTATTGTACTGTCGAAGCATTGTTGGTTGTGGATGTTTATTTTAAAAAGAATATTCATGTCCCCGGCATTGCTGTACACATTTTTCAGTTTTCGTTAGGACAACCTTTCCCACAACAGCTATATCAATGCATAACTTACATTTCTAGAGTTGTGGCAACCTACATGATCATGTACAATATAAATGTGAATGTACAACTATGTAAAACACTAAATGGCAATTAGAATTACTTCATTAGCTGGTCCAATAAGACTCGCAGGAGGAAGAGTGTCTGCAGAATTTGATGGCAGAGACAAATCCTGTTGAAAAACAATTGCCACATTAGAAATGCATCCCTTTACATCATTGAGTGTTAAAGGCAAGGGAGTGAGAGAGGAAACAGTTTACAAGCTGAGTGCACATCCAGAAGGGGGGGATGGTACTCTGGAAATTTCAAGTGACTGGATGATTGAAAGATATTTTTGGTTTTGAAATTTTTGATTCCAGGATTTTTTTGTGTAGGAAAATTTGTCAAGTATTTTTTTTTTCAACTAAGGATTTTTTGGGAATTAAAAACAATCTGAAAACTTGTGGCAGTGCCCCAGAGATTGTGCCTGTGAACCCCAGCCATGTGTTTCTGCCAATAAAGTACAATCCTTTCTGGGAATTTTTAAGGCTCCGAGATTTGGTATGGGATCTTTTGGGGGTTAATTTTTGCCCCCATTTGATCATCCCTGTCACTTTAAATCCAGAGTACCCCTCCCTTCCCCTGGGAGATAACACAATTCATAACATTTTTAAAACCAAAAGTCATTAAACTAAGTTGTGCCTTTTCAAAAAGTTTAAAATGTATACTGGGTGATAGTTTGACAAAAAATGTCAATGCTTGTGTTGGTAGTTATAATCAATCAAAAGCAACCACTTTTAGCAGACAAACAAGCTTTCAAATTTTAATGTACCTTAGTTTTCAGCTTGTTATTTACATATTATCAAAAAATATGACAAACCCAAAATGAAAAATGCAAGACATGATAAATTTCAGTGTCATGCAATGCCACCATCCCAGTTTGGGGACCACAGATTAAGGGGGGTGGTTCCTGCTCACAGGGTTGCCATGGTTACCACCCTGCTGCGCCTGAATTGCTTAGGATCCCGCCAACCTCTATGGCACTAGCTTTCCAGCTCATCAATTGGCAATGAGTTACAATAATCCCAGTGGGTGTAGTCTAAGGAGGACTGTTTTACCTGACACTGAATCAAACAGTCCTTCTCAGGACTACACTCACCCAGATTGTACTTTACTTAATTACCATACAGTCTGTACGACTCCTGGGTTACAACAATGATTTAAAATAAACTTCTATGGCCTCATTTAAGGGATACAGTAGTTCTGGAAAATAAATCTAATATGAATGGCATATTACCTTGTAAAGTCTGAGTGTTGATCCACACAAGTCAACCCAGTATGTCTGCCAGACACTGTCCTACAGTTAACATGAAAGTAATAAATTTATTACTTGACTTAATTATAGTACACTCAACAAAATCACTAGATTCTGATTGGTCAAGAGCAGTACAATTAATCCCAAATAGTACTCCATAGGAGTAGCTATTAAGTTTCCATGAAAATGGTGCATAAGTTTGTAATTTTGTTGAATGTACTATAAATAAAAATTGCACAACCATCTTGTACAATTCGAGATTAATAGATACTTGTCATTTTGAAAGTTCTTGAACTGCACTCGCCTAAAGGCTCATGCAATTTTAAGAACTTTCAAAATCACTCATACCTATTAATCCCGAATTGTACTCGAGGTCATGCGATTTCCGAAACAAATTGGTTTAAATGCTACTGATACAATTTAAGACATAATGATCTCACACATTTATCCAACTCTTACCTTAACTTTCTTTGGATCAGTCAGTAATGTACAGTTTAGGTATCCCCACTAAAATGATAATAATAATTGTATTATTTGAATTATCTTTGATGATTATTGTTTGTATATCACGACTTAAGACAGGTTTGTAATATAATGATAAAGTTGCAGGTTACATGTATGTATTAAGGTATTCATTCTTTGGAAATTTACCTAAAAAAGGTTTCAATAATTAACGACTAAATGTAGGCAATAAATCACCTAGAGCTATAAATTAAACTTAATGGCATGAACAAAGTTTAAAGCCAGCAGCCAGTATACACTGCATTTGTCTCAGCTCAAAGACAACTAGATTTATTTATGACTTTTTTTCCTGGGATACTGTCTAAGTAATGCATTCTTTGGTAACCTTATTTTGCAGCTTGTCTATGTTTGAGTGGTAGTTTGTAATTACATTGCACAATATTTATACTGTCTGGATCCTTCTCGATCTGTTAAATTTAAGCATCAACTTGGCAATGCCCCATACATTTTCAATCAGACTAGAATTTTCCTATAATACCAAATTGTAGGGAGGTCTACTATTTTATGGATATTGTAACTAAGTAAGGTATGATCCAGGTGAGTGTAGTGACAATCAGCCAATGTAAAGAACCCTTCTCAGAACTACAGCTGTACACTCACCCAGATGATCACACTGAACTTAGTTACAATTATATTATTATGACTCCCAATTACAGATCATTTACGAAATTAAATAATAGTATAATGATAAGAGGAAGATATAACGAAGAGACAAAATTCTCTGTTACTCCAAGTTTCGTGATAAATCTTTGATGATGGATCATACAGTTTCAAAGATAAACTAAATGTGTAAGCAAACATTCACAATCCAGTTCAGGGAAGTTTGAGTGAAGTACATTCCATGTTCACCAAAGAATGTTATTGGTTACTTACATGAATGCAGGACAAGTCTATTGACTCAGTAGATCCTAACATATCTGAAGTTGTCTGAAACACAAAGTAAAGACAGAGTTGGATGTAGATAAAGATCTGCCCCCCTCAGTTTCAGAATCAACAGAATTGTCTCACCAAGACAAAGTCTGGTATATAAAATTATTAACTGTGTTGATGTTTTAAGTGAGATATGAAGGTCTGAAAGAATGAGATTTATAGTGAAGATGTACAGCATACTCTGAACACAACTTCACATACTTAATTCTCATGAGTAGTTCCAGTGTACCCAATGGGGTACTAGTTGTTAGGTGAAGCTGATGATGGAAGTCCTCAATAAATTTAAGTGTCATTTGCAGAGTATGTTTCTATAAGTGCGTTCATCAAGAAATCCCTCCCAACAAACATCTCATTTTTAGGTCCTTAAATAGCATCAAGCTCATGGAGAAAGAGTTATGAGGTTAAAAATAATGTTGTCCTTTATATAATTAGAATTGAGGTTATACACTGTACCTTTAATTTAAAGTTCTCTGATCTGACAGCTTGTCCAAAAAGCCAATCTCAACCAAAACCACTTTTGACTGATTAGCTTATTGGATTCCAATAAAAGAGAAATTTTTCCAGTGGTTTTTGTAGAAACAAAATGACTTTTGATTGATTTACTTTATATATTGTTCCCCAATATTCTTGTTTTAAAATTGTCTTTCCTGTGTTGCTGAAATGATTCCGCATTGTCACTGAAATTTAAATGATAAGCTTACGAAAAGAAAACAACGAATTTAAGCCTTGTTGAGGAAAAAAAGAGCATTTTTTTCAGAACATAAATTAATACAAAATCCCACAGAAGCTTGTCCTATTATTAAAAGACGATCCCTTAGATTGTCAGAAACCGGCAAGCTGTGCACAAATCAAATTTTGCTGATAGCTTAACTGGCTAGCTGATATCAAATTTCTTCTTCACTATGTAAGATATAGGAAAGATGCTTCACGGCTTTACTTTCAAGTAGTTTACCAAGGTCAGGTGTGTCGTTTGGAAAAACAACTTTATCTGTAACTTTTAATAATAATTATTTCTTTTCTTCGACGCGAGCTGATACATGATTACTAATTTAACTACAGGTATGTACAAGAGTTGTGAAATCAACAACGGTGTATGTTGCAATCGCGCTAAAAGGTTGTAATTTGATTTAGCTCAGTGAAAATAAAAGCGCTAAAATTCACTTACGGTTAATAGATGGTTAACAGAATAAAAAAGAAAACACAAATCGCCATAACCCCTCAAAGACGCCTCAACGAACAACAGGGATAATCCTCGCACTATAAGCGTTGAATTACTGACTACCAACTGTGATATCTTTCAAACGCGGCCATGCAATTTAACGCCGGGTTTTGATAATATTTTAGAGCAGCACAGAAACAAAGAACCAAGTCGGCCGTAGACAAAACTAGTCATTCTATTCTAATTTCAGATACTGACAAGCGTACTTGACACATGTGATAAAAGCCTTTGAATTCATGAAGCATATTGTACGTATAAAGACATCAAAACAAACAGCTATATCGTCCCAAACATTAGATATAAAACTGATCTCAAAGAGCTAAGACGAGATGAAAACAGTAACAAATTCGACTGCAAGAGACAAAACGCCGTAAAAGTGTTCGCAAATGTCAAACTGATCTTTCTGGCGCACAATTTGAAGCGATGTTTGGCTATTTTGAAGTGATGAATATTTCATAAATTTTCGCGCGACAAGTCAAACCCGCTGCGTAGACACCAGAACCGAACCGGTTTTATAGTTTGAAGAGTGTTAACCTAAATCGGTAACAATAACAGTTTAAATAAGGAAAAGGTTGACATCTTTCTTACCTCGTTTTCCGAAGACGCGAGACCTTCTTCCGCTATTTCAGCCATGTTTACGAGCAGAGCGACATGATAATTGATTCATTCGATAATTCATGCAAGTGTACACCATATTTGGAGCAGCGACGACTTCCGTTTCATTTCGTGTCTCGGAAGGGCGATGGCTGATATTCGCTTCCGGTTATCGCGAGAATTTGCGTAAAAAAAAAAGATAAATCATTATTTCAATTTCTAGAATACCGTTCCAAAGTTACGGTAAATGATCTGAAATGGAAATTACATGGCGAAGTGCATTTTAAGTGCCTCTAGATTTTTAATGATCGAGCCTTCCAAATGGACGGTAGGAGCTTGGGAACTAGTACACTGACCAAGATGGCGGCAGAATCCAAATCTGATATCTACCGGATGGTGATAAATTCCCCTTCAGTTTTGAAAGGTAAGTAAAGTTTGTCTGATAATTCATCATCCGTAGTTTACATATGCGTACCTTTTTGACAAGCAAATATGTAATATAAGTAGTAGATATTACTGCATTATGTCGGTTACGTTTATAATGACAGGCAGTCTCAAGAGATACGGGTCATCACCCGAAGGGCAGTGGATGAAGTCGAACACTGACCAGGTAACTAGAGCTGATAAGAAAAGCAAGGCAGGGTGTCAGGGTGAGCAGTTTAGAGTGCGAATCGTAAACATTCGCATGATTTTTCTAACAGAGCTTTCTTCTCCGTTTAAGAGACCTGAAACTACGCTCAGTGAAAGCGGCTTCAGTTCGAAGTAAAGTGGTTCCGTTCCGTTCCCGCGTAAGAACTTACCTTTTTCGTTGCCACTTCCTCGTTCCTAAAACTAACCATGCCACTTAGTGATCGATTCATTTTATGGGGTAGATGGGCTAGTAGGTTTTTGGGGGTGCCATTTGCAAACTAGATGACTCCCCTGCCCCCCCCCCCTCCCCACCCTCTGGGTTAAACTTGACCGTCAAAGTCTTGTTGATATATCAATATTGATGCACAAGATTGTAAATGATATGGTTCCGGATTATCTTAGTTCGCGCTTAGTCCTAGTAGGAGATAGTGACTGTACGCTTGCCATTCCACATTCCCGCACTAAATGCCTAATTATTGTAAAAGAAGTCTGTGCTATAGCGGAGCTGTACTGTGGAATAGTCTGCTCTTGGATGTTCGACAGTCGCCCTCTCTTAATGAATTTAAATCTAAGTCAGTGAAGAATTACGGTTTTAATAGTAGTCTTATCTAAGTTTTATTCTGCTTGTACACACGGCTTCCTTACAAGGCAGGGTTTTCTTTTCATCATTTCTCTTACTGGCCTTTTCCAGACACCCTGTCCAGATCTTGGCCTCAGCTTCTCATTGCCGAAGTCTTCCTGTCGATCTACTGTTATGATTGCTTCTTTTACCCTCTCTTCCCACAGCACTTCTGCTGTAAGTTGGTATTTAACAACATGTGACACAATCCTAAAAACAGCCACTGCTTTTTTTCTATTGTGGTCAAAGAGCGTGACTGTTCTTTCAAACAACGCCGTGCCAACACTAAGTTTGATTTTACACGACTGTAATGATGCCGTAAAGAAAGCTTAAGGAATCTATTTACGAAGTTTTACGGACCTCTTTGGAAGTCTGTAAAAAACGTCTTTATGAAAAGAAACCGGTGTATGTAGTGCGTAAAGAATGCTTAGAGAGACAATTAAGCTAAAAATACGTAAATTCAATATTTCATGCTGTGAGTTACCTGGTTGTTTCAGTTTTCAACGCAAAATAGCTTCGGGTTATTTATCTCTTTCCTTTAACGTTTTCAGAATTTCCCATAAGCCTATCATGAAGCGTAGCCTCTCGAACCGCAAAACTAAGACGCTCACCTCATAACTTTAAAACCAATCGAAAATAGTTCCAACGAATCGAAGTAAGATTATTGTCGGCCACATAATAGACATTATTCGTATTCTCGGTATTGAACTGGATCTACCATGAAGTGGAGGCTCTTGCGGGGAAAAAACATTTACATATGAGAAGATTCCCCCGCAAGAGCCTCCACTTTATGCTAAATCCAGTTCAATACCGACAATACGGCTATTCAATCCTGAAGCAAAACAGCGGCGTTTAAGTCTTTTAAGCCGTACCGTTCACTGAACGCTTCCGTCGCCGGCCGTGGACGGTTCACAAATCATGTAAACTGAACAAAAACAATTGGGAGTTTATCGCGTGATATCTCACCGTTAGTATGGGTGTAGCAAAGGTGATATTCCACTGCTCTTGTAGAGACCCCCCAAAACAATTCTATTTAAGAAACTGCGTTCTTCTTGCAGGGACGCCGGAGTGGAGCACTAAAAATAGAGTTGAAATGCTGGAAATTGCACTTGAAATGTAATTAAATCAAGATTAGATTGAATTATATTGTCGATTGGGGGTATTCCGGCCACCCCGCTATGAGAGATGTCAAAAGTACATTTGAAGTGTTTTAGTCTGAAATCTCAATGACAGATTTTGCCATTTTGATTTGAAAATTTGCTATACTTTATGTTTACTTATAACCTTTTCTTTTAACAAGAAACAAGTTAGATACATTTTTCTTTAAACCAGAAAAGAAAACAGAGGCCGGGGAGGCCGGGGAGGACGGGGGGGGGGGGGTGGCGGGGGCACGCCACTTACACCGGACACCGGGGACACAGACGCCAAGCCGGGTAAAAGAGACGAAAAATAGTCTGATATTACTTTTCTCATCCAAACCATAATTAAAAAAAAAAAGTCTCTCAACGGAACACTTTTTCTCTACGATATATTTAACTGAAACGGGTTAGGCACCATCAGTACTCTCCTCTTCTAGCCGCCTCTACCTCGGCCCTTCTTTGGTTCGGATGGGCTTGCGTGCAGTTACCCCTAAATTTGAACAAAGACTAAACAGGGTCACGAGCTATCTATAAGAGCCAGATTGAAAAAAAGAAAACATTTAAATTGTCGAATGACGAGTATGGGAATGAGTTTCTACATAAAGGTCCTTGCTTGAAAAATAGAGCCAGGCATATGCCTGTGCTACCATGAATTGATAAGAATTCGAGTTGTCATTAATAGGGTTTATTCTCTTATCAGTAGGCCGGCCAAAATTCTTCCCGGCATCGAAAAGCAAAAAGAAAAAACGAAAAAAAGGAAATAGCATAGCTGCCAATGAAACGAACCCTTGGATCGAGGCGTTTACCGTAAAATTAAGGTCATTAGATTTAATGTGGTGCGCGATAAGTCGAGTGATGTCTCAAACATACAGCTAAAGAAAGCAAATGCGAACGCGACAACTGACAAACGAAATTAAAAAGACAAAGCTTGGCGTACTCAGGATGGCTAACATATTCATATTTATTTGACAAAGGGGCAATACGAAGACTTCGTCACGGAATTTAACTATTAATGGTATTCAGGATTCGCTCGTCCCCAAAAAAGAATAATTTCTCATTTTTCCGGGAAAGCTAAGAAACATTATGAGCGTAGGCGACTGTCAACTACAGAAAATGACTGCTTCCCTCCCCTGAGAAGGATACCACTCCTTCACAAGACAACCCCCCCCCCCCCCGCTTCATCCCAAAATGTGTTCATACTTCTGAGCTTCAGCCTTGTGCAAGCCAGACTTAGGGTGTGTCGTTTTGGGACTATTCTGGTCTATCTTATTCCTGTTTAGGAATGCTTGAGAATACGCAGAATAAGGCTTCCCCAAAGAACACGTTTTTCTGGAAATGGAATACTATTGGCCAAGACTGATGAGCTCAGTGACAACAATAGTCTGGACCAACTGCCTGTATTTCCTACTTCCGGTGCCACGTCTTGGCGGCCTGCGCTTGAATTTCCCGCCGAAACTCTTAAAGAACCACGTTGTTTGTGGGTTGTGCTAAATTATACCCTCCAGAAGGACAGCCAATGTTGGAGCAATGTTAGAGCAATGTTAAGCTGTCTTTTTGGAGGGTATGATTTAGGCACAACCTACTTTATTTGTGCGTACTTCTACCAAATGGTATTCTGTTCATTTTCTTTATAGTTCTGTTATCGGGAACAGACTGAAAGGAGGCACAGCTATTCCATTAAAACAAAACAATAGGTCCCAAAAGAGCGCGAATACTGTCTCTCCTCAGTTAACTTCGTATTTCTGAAAGAAACCCAGGTAAACGGAGCGCCACCGTTCCTTCCTTCACGGCGCACATTAGTTATCAGATTACGCCGGAAAATTTGGAGAAATTGAAAATATAACGGATGTCACCCACACGACCAGATTATTCCGTACGTGTTTTAGACAAAGCGTGGCAATCGTGCGTTTGTCGCTCACTTTTAGGGCATCTGGTTCCCTTATGCCATAGCATACATTCTATTGCATAAAACAGCGAGTATTCAAAGATGGTCGGTCTGGAACGGGTTCCAGCCTGGACAACTTTTTACATTTTTTATTTTAATTTTTTTTATTTTTTTATTTTAGTGAGATGAAGCAAAGGCTCCAAGAAAAATGAGAGAAACGTACTAAAACCAAGAAAAGGGACGAGGTAAATGAATGAACGAACAAACAAACGAACGAAAGGAAATGAAGGGAGGGGAATGGAATAACATGGTATAGAGTCGGAACAATTACCATTCGAGCACGCCTCAGATTATTAACTTACCTCGTAGAAAATCTAAAGGAACATTTCGCTTCTACCGACCAGTACATGTTTTTGTGGCCGTTTGTTTCGTTCCGAAACTAGAAACTACTTCATGTTTTCAAGGGTTGATGATCCTATACATTAACCAATCACAACACACATGAATTTCCGGTATTTAGTTAGTAACCATCTGTGGCCGAAATGTGAGCTAAGCTGTATTTACAGCGGTCACCTCCGAAGAGCGTGTCCTGGCAGTTTATCAATATAATTATTCGAATTACCCACTCCAGCAGCAAGGCGAAGAGGCTATTCACGTGAAATATGGCTAGAAGGTATGGTGTGGCGTGGTAATGTGTATTTCGTCTTTCGCATTCAATTATTAAGTTTGCTTTCTTACCAATGTTGCACAGGCCCTGTCGCTTGCTGCTGTTAACATTGATGATCTGCGCGACCTATTCCAAGGGGGCGCTTAGACGAGATGTGGAGTCGGAAACAGAGAGCGGGTCTGTTCGTGAAAATTTGGATGATTTCAACGAGGGGAGTGGAAACATAAACCTGGAAATCGCAATGTTCGGTGAGTACTTAGGGCTCCAATAAACAACTTTTAATCGTTATTTCATGCAGCTGAGAAATTTATCGAAATTTTAACTAAGTAACCGAATAAGGTGTAAAGTTGGCAGCTTATTCCCCTCTACGGTGTGAAAATATTGTCATTTATTTACTTGCCATTAGATAATGGTCAGACGTGAGGTGGCCGTAAGAAGGCTTTTTGAGGATCAACCTCGTAGCTGGCTTGTTAAGAGTTCGGCAAGGTGTAACCTTAGAAAGATTTCTTTGGTACATCTTATATCACCTTTATTTCATCCCACAGAGCTGTTATAAAATGTGTCAAATTTCGCGAAAAATTTCTTCTCACGTAGTTAACTAAGTAATTGGTTTACAGTAGACAGCATTTATCTCTTGAAGCTTGCAAACTTGCTTGGGTTGACCTTTACTGCTGAAGCTCTTGGTAGTCTCTTGTAGAAGATCGACTGCGATAGCCAAGAGCGTTTAGTCTGTCGCCAAAGGATTTATTGCATGCCCTGGTAATTTCTTAATTTCAAGTGAAATTGTCCAAATTTACCGGCCTCAGGTTCAGTTGCGCTCAGATGTTTGCGCGTTAAAAGTGTCGCGCGTTAAAGGTGATTATTAATTTGGCTTATCCTTATTCCTTTTTCCATACTTTTTTAATCTCTTTGATATTAAATCGATGAAATATATGATTGAAATCCGGTGCGATTGATGAAAGCCTATGCAACTGAAATCCTTAGACGGACGGTTCGTTTGTGAAATCTACTCAGAAAAAGTTCAAAACTGAAATTAAACAAAATTCACCGGATAAAGCCGGACTAAACAAAATTACTGCCCCACAGCGTTAATTGGAATGCTTCCTCCTTGGATTAGGCTCGATTTCCGACAGTTAGTCGACACGGATGTCGTCGTTGCACCGGCTGGTAATCTTCAGCTGCCTATTTTTACAAAATGACAGGCTAAAACCTGCCACCTCTTTACACAGCATAATAAACAGAGCCATAGCTCAAATGGTGACATAATGACTTCACTTAAGAAATTTCCTCCTGCCGACCCTAAATGGCCTAGCATCGCGCAAAAATTTCAATCCATACCTTATTAAATAACTGGCTCGATTTACTACCAGCACTAGACTGCGGTTTTGTGGGATGGTCAGAGTGCCAAGAGTAAAATCAATAGATTTATTGACAACAATGTCTTAATCCTGCTTTGGAACCTTCTATGTTTATTTGGAATATTTATAAATCTGGATTACGGTATTGTTTGTCTTGGTGGTGGACAGTCTGACACCTGCTACCTCATCAAGCAGAGTGCCTTGATGTTATAAATTTCACATCAAAAACGAGGGCGCCTCTATATTGCTAGACAAGTACTCTCGCGACTTCGTATACAGTTCACTGCAACTGAACGAGAAATTGATTCAAGTCCCTTATTATGCCGGGTCGGAGACCCATTTTGCTCCCTTAGGAGGCGGTTTTAAAAGGGTGTTAAAATGTAAACGAAACTTGGGTGAAGCGTTTGTGAAGTCTGGGTACTGTACAGCAGGTGTGTCAAAGCGTTCGCCTGAAGAGTAGATACAGCAAACTTAGCGCAGTTTACTTAGCGTACGAATCTGCAACCTGTCGGATCAGTGTGACTTTTTTAAGTATCTAAGTGCTCTTTCTTAAGTAAAACACTGATATCGTGGAGCAAACTCCAAACACACCTTAGCCTAAGTCGCTTTTTTACATTTTTCACATTATTGCAATTATTTTTCAATGCGCCCAACATTATTGACCTCAAAGTTGAGACGACGAATGCAAAAGGACGTCGGAGTATCGTGGGAAGATATTTCAATAAAGTATATAATGTTCTGTAGACCAGCTAAGAACAATTACGTCGCGTCTGCTTTCAGTTACCATTTACTTAGACATTCTCAGACAGAGTACGTAAAGTAAAGAAAAGAATAGAACTCGAAGCCCTGGGGTCGTAGATCTGTCTCATATTGCATGCAACACTGAAAATCGACATTTACTCATTTTATGACCTCTGAACTACCGGCTACTACTTCTTTCTATCAGTGTTCTCCAGAGCGGGATTTAAGCTCCATTTTTCTGTACCTCGGTTAGCGCTATATATACAGTTTTGTTGCTGATAAGATTCTTTTTCTGCCAGACACTCGAACGTTCGCAAAAGCGATCCTTAATAAGTCCTGACAGATCTGCTTCGTGATGAGCCATATTCTATCATTGCGACTGATACGAGTGAAGTGGAAAGTATGATGAAAATTTCCTGTTCCTTTGCGGTCTGTACAACATTCCCGAAAGACTGGGGAGGAGAGGGGAAGGTTAGGGGAGGGGAGGGACAAAGTTAATCCCTCGGACATCAAAATTATCCAAGCCAAAATATACCATGCAACAAATCATGTTAACTAATTTCGAGACCGCTACTGTTTTGCGACTGAGAGTGAAGGAAACGGTATGAAAATTTGTATCGTATTTCAGAATCAAGAAGCGAGCGCCAAGCACTTAGGAAGGGTGGTTACAAGGCACTCACCCCTCCTTACGCTCGCACGAGGCTTGCGTTAGCCTGACCTCACAACAAGATTATCGACGTTGTATCTAGATTGTCCTTTCATTTTCTGGATTCCTCCATTCTTCATGAAGTTGTTGAGAAATAAGTGGTTTCAAGTACAGAGCTTGTGCTTAATGGACCCCAGTTTAACAAAATTAATTGCACTCATTTATTACGTGCTAACGATTTCTTTCCAGTCCCTGGAATAAACAGAAACCTATTAATTAAACAGCTTTTCTTCAACTGAATTAAAGTGTGTTTTTTCTCGATTGCTTTCTCAAATTTGCTTATCTTTGCGGCATCGTTTGAGGAAAATCCTTGCTGAGGTAATTAAGAGGAAGAATGTGAGAGTAAATATTTTCTTTAAATCTCCATGTTATTCATTTTCTATATTGAACGTTAGTTATTTCAAATCACTGAAAAGCTAGCTTTGAGAAAGCTGTTCCGCTAGTTGTCACGATTTTCTGGGGTTGTAACACCTGATAAAACTAACACAACATGTTGATTTTTCACAGAGATATTTCTTCGGTACTTTAAGAATCCCAATCATGCTGACAATATTTTACTAACTTGTTTATTCAATAAATCCAAAGTATATTGATGTGATATGTTCTTCAGACGTTTTGGTGTTGTATTTTATTTTACTGTACGTATTGTTTTTTGAAGGGGAAATTTCTTGTCATGAGTTATTCTTAACATCGTAGCGCATTCTGTCCGGAGAAAAATGAAACGCCGTTTTCTCTTAGCAACAGTTCTGGTTAAATTTGTTTAAAAGGTTTGATTTCCAATTGTAAATCCTTTCTTTGAAAAAAAAGGGCGATGTCAGATCACCTACAGGTTTTAACATCCTAATTTGTGCGTACGAAATCCTAATTATGTTGCATAAAGTATTTGCAACCCTTGCGGATCATCCATGAACGGAATTCCAAATTTTCCGTACAAATGAAAGGTCATAAGAATTGGTCATAAGTAAGGTTCACAAGTGAAATCCTTCAATATCCTGCACAAGGTGGTGCCAAACTTTCGAGAAATCTGCGGATAGTATTACGAAGAAACTGATAACAGTCCAGGTGATCAGAACATTAACAATGACATAATCGCCAAAACGCAAAAACAATCCGCGAATAGAAAAATAATCTCATCGAAACGGGTAAGGACTACATAACTAGAAAAAGGTTTTTGTAATCAGTGCAATTTGTAAAAGGTTTCACGATCGCGAACGCATCAGAGCTTCTTTGGACAGTCCGTACTAACAGCCAGTTTGCAAAACAGGCCCCATCAAGATGGTGTACTCCACATACAATTCGTCTTTTTAAGAACATCTTGCTCTTATTACAAGAAAACTATTCAGTTAATCCGCACAGACAATCGTGTTATTTATGACCACTCAATTAAATGTCCATTTAATTTTCATTCTCGGCTTTGCTTGGGGCCTCGCGGCAGTCGTTGACGCGATAAGCTGCAAAGTGTGTAGGCGTAATCCTTTCCAGACAGCACAGTTGAAACCTGTTGAGTCTGCGCGATACTTTTCTCTGACGCTGGTATAAGACAGAGGACGGCTCGAGAATAGGTTGTGAATTTAGCGGGAAAGAAAATCGACAGTGGGAGAGAAAGACGATATCATTAATTTTTTACAATGATTCAGCAGCCAAGGCATCTCGCTAATATATAACTAGCTTCGTTGTTCAGTTCAGTTTTCTCCCCGAAAAATGTCTGGGAGCTCTGGAACGACTATCGGATTAAAGCCCGTTTACATGAGGTGGGGAACCCCCAGGTAGGTGACGTATAAGATACAACCCGCCTAGCCGTGGTCGAAAAATAGCTCGCGTTTGCGTACAATCTTACAACCCTGGCATTCTGGGGTGAAGTTTCTTGAGGTTGGTGCGTGGCCGCTAAGCACGTAAACAGACAAAATGGCGGGCGAACAACTCTTTTTGGTGGCCAATACTCGATTCCTTTCACTAGCTGCTCTTGCTGCGACGTTTCAATCGTGCGGCTTTTTATTTATTTATTTATTTTTTTTTATTACAGCAATTTTATTTACAGGACGCAACATTTACACTACACGCAATACTGATACGTATACTATACTTTCGTTTACACTTGCGCAATTGTAACTTGCACTACTTATACTTAAACTGTTTATACATGCACTAGTAAGAATACATACAATACAGCTACTAAGTTAAATTAGGGTTGGTTAGTAACATTGCTCTTATTCTTACAGATAATACAAAAAAAAAAACAACAACAACAGCAGCAGCATGTAAAATTAAAGTAAAAAATTCCACGTACGATGAAATTTCGGGAGTGTTTTTTAGCAACTGCTGTTTCTTTAAGAATTTCAAGTTTTCTGGCAATGAACGAAAAAAAAGGTTTGAAAATCTAAAACATCTCCGCGAAGGCTTGTGCAGAAAATGCAATATTTGGCCATTAGCAAACAATAATTTAAGACTTGCCAATGCTTTGTGTGCGGCTTTTTATTGTCACTTTAATTTTAATGCTTCCACACATGTATTGTTCTGGTTGAATTTGGCGCGCTTGTAACGTAAACCCATCCCAGCTAGGCGGGGGCTGGTTAACCCACCAATAGAGACGTTTACACGGAAAAATGCGAGCCCGGCACCATATCTGGCAGACAAGGCAACCAGTCTAGTCGGGTTACCCCACTTATCATGTAAACATAATCAAATTAAAATGAATGATTATACGGAAAGACGGGCTACAACCACCCCTCTCCCCCCCGGGGGGAGGGGTTACCCCCACTTAGGCGGGTTACCTCACCCAGTACCTGGGGTCCCATACCTCCAGGTCTGTAAGCGGAGTTCCCTTTGAGGCAGTTTGAAACCTATCTCGGAGACCACACAAAGACAATTTTGGCGGCAAGGAATTCTCCAAAACAAGACAGTTCTCATGCGAATGCAAACTGGAGACCGTTTCAAAAGAGTTGAGACTGACCGGAAGGAATTCTCCATGAAGAGAGACAGATTTAGAAGGTGCAAGAAATCTTAACTCTTATCTTCCCCATTCCTCCTTCGGCTTCTCTGCTTAAACTCAACTTGTAGGCCAAAACTCAGCGAAGGTGGTTGCCTTGAAACTGAGTCAGCATTGAGGTTCGGCAACCCTTGGCCACTTACCCTGGAGTATTCATTGCAAAGCTTAGTATACTCCAAAAGTCGTGTTAAGTCTTCCATGGCAATAATTATTTTTTCTTTATCGTCCACTACCTCTATTGATGTAAGACCTTTATGGATGCGAGTATAAGCTACGTTTACAGACTACGGTTCACGAATGATTTTACCAGATGTTCTAGAAAACTGGCGTAATGAGATAACGGGTTAAAGAGCTTAAGGCGTATTTGTTTTGTCGTTGTTTTTGAGACCCTATTATTTTCCAAGAGCGATTTATAGCCCCTTATTTCGCAGTGATGCAGACACAACAGTCTGGAAATTTCTGAGAATTCTCAAAACATTCTTCAACTAAAATAGTGCAGAAAACCTCTAGGATATATTCAACAGGTTACAGCGGCAGGTCCCGCGTACGAATGTTCGTAAGTGATCAATATTGTTTTTGTGTTATCGATGTATTATTAGCAGAATTAGGCGGGTTACTAGTATCTGACATGTTTGAACCGTATTATCATCTACCAACAGCGGCGTTATCCCGAAGCCTGAGGAAAGAGCCGCTTGATTCGACTCCCTTTTCATTACCATTATATTCTGTTTGCTTCATAAGAAAACCTCCCACCATAGTAAGAAAATCGAATAAAAAACTGAAGGCAAATAAGTAAAATTTTCGCTATTCTTTGGCATACTGCCTTTCCAGCAGATGAGGAAAATGCATTTGTGCAATGAAAGCATCAAAGTAACAACAAAACTAGAAGAAGATTTTGGGAGCAAGGGAGCCGTGAAACGTCATCAATCCCATAGATCATTACGTCTTCCAAGATGGCGGCCACCGGTGGACGCGCGAAATTTGAAGCCAATTTTTGGGAAATAACGCCATTGGTTCCCTTTACCAAGAAGTGCCACCTCCTCACTTTTTCAGCATCATAATTTGTTGCTTAAATGCGGACTGAAAACGATCATGACCACGCTGTTGAGATTGGAGTTTGCTCATACAACAATAACGGCATCATATGGCTCGCATTTGAAAGGCCACCAAGAAAATATTCTCTACTAGATAACAAACTGAAATTATGATACCCTGCATTCAATTTATCAACACAATGATATTTCATTTACGGGCCTGAGTACAATAAGATAAATGTTTCCGTCATACACATTCCTTTACTGCGACAGTCAAAGCTAAGGGTGAAGCATTTCTACTAGTCGATAGTCGAGCAAAACAAAACCTGCACATTTGATTCTAATCAAAAAGCTTTTAGGCTAATCTATCTCTATATATGCTGATCATATGGAAAATGAACCCTCTTTCACTGCCTATAACTAAGCTGACTCAGGAACAGGGAAAGTGGGGTCTCTTAGGCCCAGGTCAAACGCCGTTCTTCACATGAGCCGAACTCAATTGCGCTTAAGGTCGGCCCAAATTAGTTAAGTTTGCCTGTTGCGTCAAACGTCGAACTTAATGCAGCCGAACTTAACTGGATCATGAAAATAAATAGATTGAGGCTGACTTATACATTCATATACGTTAACATGATTATGCATTTGGTTCGGCTCATGTGAAGACTGGCGTTTGACCCAAACTCTATCTTCAGCCGTTATTCCCGCCTGGCCGGCCATGAAGAACGCCCCAGTCGATCCGAATTAATTCAACTTAATTGAGTCAAACGCCGTCCTTCACTTAACCTAATGACTGAGTTTAGTTCAGCTCATGTGAAGTAGGGCGGTCGACCTGGGCCTTAGTAATACCATTTGTCCCTGTGATAGAGTATAAATTCAAATTCAGTATTTCTCGCCAGTGGTGTTGTTTAATGCACTGTTAAAGGTGATCCTAACTCTTGAGTCTTTGGATCAAAATGCTGAAGCGTACTGCACAAGGGACTCAAGATCTAACTCTTTAGTCTTCGGTGTCTTACCATCATTTCTGAAGGATTGTACATCGTATACGAAATCTTAAAAGTTTCTAAGCAGAGGAGAGCTGTTAAGAAATACTTCTCGATGATGCTGTTTATATGTTACAAGCTCCAAACAGGCTAGAAAGAAACGCTTTCTAACAAGTACACAGTACAATTTCTGTACTTTTCAATACTCTTTTCAACAAACTACGAGCACGCGATGCGGCTCTCGTGTCCCAGCATACATCGGGGTACCCGAAATCAACATAACATGTCACGCGTCACGCACTCTACATATGGCACTGTGCCGGCAAAATGGTTTTAGCTATTGAATCTCTGGATGAGGTAGTAGAATGTCAACGATATCTTGAGTACAGAAATTCGTGCAAGCTAAATCTATGATACTGTCGAATGTAAATTAATTCCGGTCAACTGAGGTATAAATATTGACCTGTACATACTCAAAGCGAGTGATACGGCATCTTATCCCCTTATCTATAAAATCAAGAGGTGCGCTTTAAGTGCACCGATAACGCAAATCTGAATTAAATGGAGTTTTTCATAATTTCTACGTGGGAAAGATAAGCATGGGATTAAACCCCTCTGGGTTAGGCATGCAAACAAGACCAAAACTATTAGCGCTTCAGAAAATTATTCACAACATTGGCTTAAGCTTTCATCTAAATTGTGTAAGATTTCCTTTACAAAGCGGCCTAGCATTAACATGCTAAGCCACGTTAACAGTGATTAAACAAATAGCAGTGTTATCTACACAAGGTCATATGCTGCTCATTGCGTTCAAGTATCAACGCTACCGAGTGCAGCAAACGATAGCGGATTGTTTTCGTGATCATAACAGCAGATAACCTGCGCCTTGGTGGTGTTCACAACATGATTCACCTGCGCCGCCCAGGCTCTCTACTATATTTTGTACGTGCGTGTTTAAGTATGTAGGTAGCCCTCCCCGCGCCTAATTCTCCAGTGGGGTTGTACTGGGGGGGGGGGGGGATTGTTGGTATCAATAACAACTTTATTGGCTTCTCCCTTCGCACATGGCATTGTCTAATACAAATGAAATTGGAAACTAAGGGTTTCAATTAACGCAACGTTATATGTATTTAATGTGGTTATTTTATCGTTGTCACTCAGAAGACAAAATATCCCTCCCTTCCCCGGATTCTCCAGAGTGGTGGTATTTGTGTGTGTGTGTGTGTGGGGGGGGGGGGGGGAGCGTTCTTGGTAGCTTTCCTTTCCCGGGATTCTCCAGAGTGGTGGAGTTGTTTATAGAGTGTTTTCACTCGTGTGACTTTCAACCATATTGGTTTCCTGAAACAAAAAAAGAAATTTTCATAAAAGTATAATGCACTTCCCAGAGATTTAACATGGGACATCAACATGGCCGCCGTTTCTTTGTTTTGGAACACCAACATGGCCGCCGTGGTGTCATGTGAAAACACTCTATTGGAGGACAAACGCCATCCTTAGAACAATGTTCCAACGGTAAAAATGAGAACGTCTGGTTTTTGCTTAAAAGTGAAAAGCTGATAAGTATGGTCTGAGTCTGTGAGCGTATTAAATTATGTTACGATGTACTAAAACAGTTTTAGGAAAATTAGATAAACGGGTTTAACGTAAGTCACGCATTCAAACAGAAAAAAAAAGACGCGCAGAGCCGTTAAAGTCTCCACACACTTTGATGGTACTTTTAACCTATTAAATGATTAATTAACACAGTCGTAAGAAACTAAGCCCTTTATCCAAGTAAGACCGTTGACATTACAAGACCTCTAGGTTGGACTCCGTTTAGGTTTTATGCTCAAAGTAACATTCGGTGGAGGAAATACGCAACTTGTTTCAATATAATATTATAGATATTTATAAGGATTTACAACCTCGTTTTAGAAAAGTTATATATTTTTTTATATTTCGTTTAAGGCAACTTTTCAAGCAATGATGCCCCGTTCAAGCAACTGATCAGCTCGCGGAAAATGATACCCTAATCTATACCAAAACAGTATCTGATTCCCAGCTGCACATACCATAAAGACCATATATATGAGAGTACCGAGTACCCCCCGGGCATCGTAGCCATCGCACGTACAGCTCAGTTCGACAGCTCATGAGACTTGTAAGGGACTACCCCCCCCCCCCCCCTCTCCGAGTTTCCATCTGTAGCTACTGTACATGAGTGGGAATTAGGCGAGGGTGAAGCACTTTTACTCCAGGGCTCTTCGGCGAGAACGCGTTCACCGCTGACCAGGGATCTGCATCTGGCTTTGTAGTTTGCTCTTGTTTCCCATTCTTCGTGATGACGGTTCTATCCTTCGGTGACGGCCTTGTCTTATTGTTCCGCTTTCTCTAAAATTTCATATGTCACGTTGGCGTCCAGCAACTATCACATCCGTATCCAGCAGCAAAATGATTTGAGCAAACTTTGGTGCTCTTGGTGACCTTGAACTTCAACTTCAACTGGAGCTGCTTCTGCCAAATGGCCATCTCTCTCTTGGTCTCTCTGGATATCGCCGGTCATTATCTCATCCATACACTGCGCAGTGATCATCACCTCCGGTCCCATGACTGACTATCGAACTTGAACTACTGATATCTCTTTATTAAAACCTAGCTATTGATTCTCAGTAAACATTTTTAAGAAAGAAAACGTTTGGCGAGAAATTATACTTTTTTTGGCCCCTTGGCGATCCAATAAGTCTTTGCAAATAGTGGAAATAATGAAGGGGACTGGAAACAGACAACTCATTCATTGGAGCATTTATTTGTAGCGTATGTTTATAACTAAAATCGCTTCATGCCTTGCGAGCTTGTAGCCAAGCGAGCCGACAGTATCGGCCCCCCGTACTTGTTTTCGCTCGCAGCAAACAATTGAATGTTCCAGTAAGATTTTTCTTGCAACAACTAGCACTTTGAAGGGTGAATTTCAATATCAGAAATCCGAAAACTATTACTGTTAATTGACAAGTTGACATTATGCCTAATTAGCTAAACGTGGGCGGAAAAGGGTCGTTGAAGAAAGTTTTACAGGCTCTTCCTCCTCCCACATGCTACCCCCAGTCTCCGCTTAATTTTTTTGCTCGCTCAGTCTCGTTCGCCCGCCTCCACTAGGGACCTTTAATTTAGATTTGAGTACGAGTACAAGATCGAGTACGAGTACGAATTTTTAATTTCAAACCAGTCACCTCCCCTGAACCCTCACCCTTCCAGGAGATCCTGAGATTGTAGAAACAAGATTTGTGTCACTAGTGATCATCTAAAGCACGCGAACAGGATTTGAAAAGTCGTACTCGTATTCGATCTCGTATTCGTACTCAAATCTAAAGGTCCCTACTATCTGAGAGCCTGGAACAGGCTATAACTTGCCAAGCCAACCAACCATCTTACCAACCGATAATCAAACAAATAAATTAGTCGTACAAAATGCTGCTCAATATCTGTTGCACAATGTGGTGGCGGTTAATTCTTTCTGAAGACCACCAGATTTTGTTCTTGTGCGAATTTCGTTGGAAATTATACCCGGTCCTGTGGATACGAGACCATGTTTTTCGGCATTTTTCAGCCTTGTCTTCTTTTGTCACGTTGATCTCGCTATTTTCTTAGCTCAGTTATAGAGTGTGTTCACTTACTTGAGGTCACGGCGACGATGTTTTGTGTTGGAAGAGAAAAACAAAGGAATGGCGGCTATGTTAAATCAATCTTCTGGGAATTGAACTCTATTTTTATTGTACGAGAAGGTTGTGCGATTTTTTATTTATAGTTCGCTCAGAAAAGCTACAAATTGTTTGAGTCGTCGCGCGCAACTTGTAAATTGTCGTGTATTAGTCCAACAAATCATCCCAGAGAATACCAACTTGTGTGCCTTTTAGTTTATGTTCCTTTTCGTCCAATTTCACCCGAAGATAAGGAAATTGTAGAAACAAGATTGATGCTACAAATAACTATACATAGCTGACACAACTCTTGAACTCAATTTGAAAAGTCGTATTCGTACTCAATCTCGTACTTGTACTCAAATCAGTCTACATGTTCGAGTGGAAATCGATTTATGTTGTTTCTCGATTGTTGTCAAGTTCATATCGGTTTTCAAATTCAACTGTCTCAACAGAAGTAATAGAGAATAAAAAAGCATGCAATAAAGCGGCCATTATCGCCGCCCATTTTCCTATTGCGACGTCACTGCCCGTGGTCGAATTTTTACAAGTCGTATCAGAAGAACGTACTCAAACGTTTATTGGGAGCTTAAATGTAGACATTTCCAGTAAACATAAAGTCATCTCGATTAGGTTAAGACTTACTTAAGCCTCTGTCACAAAGAAAATTACTTTATTCTTAGAGCGTGTGATCATAATGATCTGCATCAGCTCTCAAGTTTTTTGCCAGAAAGACGCCGGATGCGCAACACGATATTTGACTTGCGCTGCTCTTTTTTTTTTGAACGCATAACCTTTTGACTTGCACTAAAAGCAACGTTCAGTAAGACTGAATTGTGATCCAATTGAACGATTTTCATTTGGGTGTCTTTAAACCAAAACGACTCCAATTACTCTACCCAATCACAACAGAAGCAAACAGCGCAATGCCGATCAGCGATAGCCCATTTTACAGCTTTGTGTTGAGTGATCTGGCCTTTGAGAAGAAGCGAGACTGGAGGTGACCTTGTTTTGATACAAACCTCTCTGTCTTTCTCGTGTAAATGTGGACTAGTTAGCATAACAACAACATGACTTACATGAGAAAGGCAGTGAGGTCTGTATCAAAACAAGGTCACCCCGGGCCTCGCTTCTACTCAAAGGCGAGGTCACTCAACACACAAATGTAAAGCGTACAGCTGGCGTCAAGCGCGGGACAATGCGCGAGCAATTCACGTTTGGCTTTGGTTTTGCTTCTCGCTGGTTGAGAAAGTGGTGCGCGCATTTTTTTGCCAACCAGAAACAAAGCCAAAATCAGAGCAAACAATAATTACTTTCAACGCTCAAATGGAAACCGCTGTTATAGCGGAAGGTCAGATAAAGTTTTTATTTATTTTATGTAATTTATTTATTTATTAAACTTCGCCATCAGAAATAGACTAAAAACAAAACATAACGACGTAAACAAAAAATAAACAAATACTGGGTTAAGGCAGGGTGTCCACAACAGCTGACGCCAATTATACAGATAATTAAGGGACTCAATGCCGTTCTGATCTAGAGCCTTATCTGATTATTCCAAGTAGAGTTTTGCCTATCAAGACCTTTATTGTCAAACAGAATCAAGAGGTGATGAGGATAAAGAAAAATCTCAACGTTAGGATATTCTTTGATTTAACACCAAATTCTCAGAGTTAACATTATAAGCAATGTATGGCGGATAGTGAGGAGAATTAATATTGAGATCGTGGAAGTGAAATAATTAATTATTCTGTATATTCAATCTATTTTCCACAGCTAAACCAGAGATACCCGATGATTGTTTCTTCGTGCCTGATGGAAAAGGTAGATTTGAATGGAAATGCAAAGAAAGAAGTGAGTAATGTCTGTCATTTTATATCATTTTCAATACGCCATTTTGCTAATGATCAGTTTCAAGTGAATTGTGGGTAGATCCAGTCCTTTGTGGGGGCAAACGGCCAAAATTTGAATTTCAAATTACGTCCTAAAATGGCCGTGTGCCCCTATAAAGGACTGGATCTACCCACAATTCACCCGGAACAGATCATTAGCAAAATAATGTATTTAGCATGTATCAGGATATTGGGCTAAAAGTTGCTCCTACTTGAACGCCTACTGTATTCAGAGGACAACAAGTTTAACATGTTTAAAGACTGGTTTCGATATGTTCGTTGGCGATCGCGGATCGCAGATCGCAAACATTTCTGCGATCTCCTCCGATCATAAAAACACACTTCTGTGGTGGATAGACGATCGCAGATGTTGAATGTATTTTCTGCCATTGAAAATCTTACATTTTCAACTAACTGAGTCCGGGCGCACATTACCCACAGACTGTACTTTTGATAATTCCTTCTAACCGACATGTGATGAAGCTTTGCCATTGCGATCCTTTCCGATTATAAACAACCCGCTCTTTACGCTCGTTTGCGATCTGCGTTTCGCGATCGTCTAGATCTGCGATAGTTTGCGATCATCATGATATGGAAACCAGGGTTAAAGGTTTACTGAAAGATTGAAAGAAAGATTGATTTTCAGCTTTTATTCAACCTGTATTATCACTGTCGTCATCACCATCATCATCACCATCATCATCATCATCATCATCATCATCATCACCGTCATCACCATCGCCATCGTCATCGTCATCAACGTTAGGATCACTATCATCATTAAGTAATTTTTAGTGCACTTTTTAAAGAACTTATCGTCGTGTTCAAGCCGCAACTTGAAACCACAAGCGTTTGTGATTTCGAACCATATAGGCGGAGCAATTTTCTTTTTCAGCCTCTGTTTTTTAACAAGGGCCAAGTAACCGTAGTGCATGTTTTTGCGCCATATTCATCATCTTTTTCTAGTCGCAATTGCACAAAAATACTTTAGGAGCCGACAGCGCGAAATTCAGACAATAGTCCATTTTAACCCTTTAACTCCCAAGGGGTTCTCCATTGACGAGTAAAATCGTCTGGCGTTAGACAGAGTAAAATCTATAAGTGCCATTTGGGACTATCGGGAGTGAAAGGGTTATTGAGACCTGGCCCGTGAGTGGAGGTGAGGCTGTTGATGCAAACCTCTGGCTTTCTCATCACAACCGAACACTAGTTAGCCTTAGAAAAACGTGATTTACATGAGAAAAACAATGAGGTCTGTGTCAAAAGTTACCTCCAGTCTCGTTAGCATTTATAGGCCAGGTCACTGCGCTTGTACCGTCATCACCAGGTTTAAATCCTCCAGTTTGCATTAGCCTCTGCGAGGTCGTTTGTTGAAATACGACTCCTCTAATAGTGACTGCATGGGAGGCTTATCGTGGACCACCGGGAAGAAGTCTTTTCATCACAGACCCGTTGAACAATACAACAAAAACCTTGAATAAGCTTTAATTAGCACGAAGAAACAGAAATAAAGGGCGACCACATTGCTTTGAAGACAGTCAGTAGATGTTTCAACATCTAGTTAATCATTGATTCTTATGAATTAGAAGAGGCAAAATTAAAGAAAAAGAAAGCAAACGGTAAAAAACAATCAAATTAAATGAAGAATGATCGTCGCAGTGTTGATCGCAATTCTTACAATTACGTAAAGAAGCCTGAAAAAAATTCAGGACTTCAACGGGGCTTAAACCCGTGACCTCGCGATTCCGGTGCGATTCTCTATCTTATAAGTCGTGTTTTGTTTTGATTATGGGGCATCGTGAATAGCTATTTTAGGCATGCAAAGTTTGCCGGCACGCGCATAGAAAGCTCTTAAATTTAGATCAAACATTTTGGAGCTTAAAGGCGACAAACCACCTTTTTGTCACTGAGAAACATTGTATTAATACCGTGCAACAAAACGATGTTTCTGTCTTGTCGATCTGAGGCAATTTGACTTCCATTTTTTTTCAGCCGCTTTCTTCTGATTTTGCTGGGAACCCAAACGTACCTGCTACTTTTTGCCGATTAACAAATATGCATGATGAATTTTCGTCAACGCCCGCCGAGAGAAAAGTGGTCAGTTTCTGTCGATAGAGCCACAATCATCGTCAGTATTTTATGTTTGCGGTCAAAGCCGTGCTGAAATTTGTCGGATCCGAAAGGACAATTCATACAATTCGTCTCAGTCCACTTTGGATGTCCCAGGACAAAGTAAAGTTGTTTGTCACAGTAGTACCGCGCAAGAAATTTATCGCCTTAGTTTCTACACATCTTATTTCCTCTTACAATCCAACTTTTAGGGCGATTAGTCAAGTCTCGAGAATACAGTCAGTTCTGATAACCACCATCGAATTAGAAAAGAATTCTAAATTCTAAATACTAAAGGAAATATATTTAGGACTGCAGGAGAGCACGCATCTTGATAGCAGAAAGGCCTATAAACTAAGGCCTTGAGGTGGTGCCTGATTCGTTTTCGCTGAAGAGGAAAAGGAAGTCTGATTCAGTTTTTATCTTATCAGGGCAGGAACCAGAAAGTACCGCAACTGCTTGTGCAATCTTCCTTATCGGAACAATTAACTACCTGGATACTGTCGGAGCACATACGTTTTTCTAAGTTTTGCATTTTTTTTTCTATGCCGCATCTGCAGTCTCAAAGCCCCTTTGAGGCGCGACGTTTCCGAACCGGATCAAGAAGAGATAACGAGACTGCCGCCTCATATATATCGTGCAAGTATCGTAAACACAAACAAATAAGCGGTTCGTAACATAAATAAATTAACCGCAAATGTCTTCGAAAACTGTTAACAACGCTTTGTTCACAAACTGACCTCCCATAATTCTGAATTTGCTATTTAAACATCTGTCCACTTGGCACTCTTATTTTAGAACGCTTTCAGTTCACTGTGGATAAGATGAAAAATTCTAACCGCAGGGCCCGCAAAACCCTGATATTTGATATATATCGTGATAATTTCTCCGTTTATCTCCAGTGTCCGTGATGGTAAGGTTTCCATGCGTTTTCTCAAATCTCTATTTTCGAAGGATTAAAGCGGATTGCCTTACAGTAGAGAAAATCACTCCCCAAGAGCTTGCGTTAGAATATCATTCTCTTGGCTTTTCATCGACAGGCCAAAGAGTTAAGAGAACATGACGTGGTTATAAGTTCCCCTTGACCACAAAGGTGTTAAATGGCATTTAATCTGCCCTGTTGTCAGGCTACAAGGTTTCTGTCAACGTCGAGTTCAAAGCGAAACTAATTGCTCACAATTTTTTATTGTTGTTTTACCTCTGTTTGGGAGTTTTGCGACGAAAAAAAATATTCCATAGCTTCAAGGAAAGATATCCTGTAAATTACTGCCTTGGAATGTGAATACAACATACTGTTCTGAAGGGCAAACTTCTCTATTTTAATAAGGTGTTTTAATCTGTCCAAGTCCAAACAGCTGTCCGTCAAGCTTTAGTGATGTGCTTTGCAGCTTTCAGTTCGATTGAGCCAGCAACATTACTCGAGCGAGGTATGGCCCGTAGCAAACGCTGTTTCAGTTGCGTGAGGCGACAAAGAAATCTCTCAACAAAATCATCATTTAAGGCATTATTTTGTAGAGGATTAGTCGACCTTGAAGACGTATTAACCGTGCCCGTTTGCTAATAATTGCCAGTGGGAGCGGCGACAAATTACGGTATCGAATAACTATCGCCCATGTCTCTGCTTCACTTGGAAACTCCACGTCGTCACTGTCAGAGAATTTAGACTGGAGGTATGTGTTCTTGAAACCGATGAGAACGAAAAATGAGGTTTGCAGGATGGAAGCGTTACTCGACCAACTTTCTTGTGTGTTGGTTGGTTACATCCAGTTGTATTTGGATTTTGGGGATCCGTGATGCTGAATCCGCGCAAAGATCTTCGCGTCTGGTTAGATTCAAACGTAAGTCATTGAATCGTTTGGTCAGGTTCTTTAGCTCCTGAGAGTCCTAAAGTGGAATTTTGACCATGGCTTCTCAAACTCATCAATAATTCATCAAGTTAAAACAAAGAAAATCACAACCGTGAAGAGGGTTTGGATACCAGGTCTTAATAACCATAGATTTTGACGACTTTACTTCTGCGTTAATTCCTTAGTTTTTGTTTCAATTGAGAAGATATATCAAACACTCGAGACAGTGTTTCATCGGCCATCCAAACACCTCGAATTCCGTCAAAAATACTCCGCTGCGCGTGGTATTTTCAACTCTCTTCTCGGTGTTTGGATATCCCGATGAAACACTGTCTCTCGTGTTTGATATATTCCACTTGGAGAAATTGAAAACACGAACAATGCTACGATGAGGCACTGCATAGTAGCCTTCATTTGCTGCCCCGTCGTCCCACACCTTGTGAACCATAACAGACAGGACTCCTTAATCTTCTTGTTCTAAAGCAGTCGTGTTCACTTCTACATGTGAAAGGTTATATTAGTGGTTAGGAACAAAACCTTTTTTTTTCTTGTTGTTGTTGTTAATGAGTTGTTGTGTCTGTCCGCAGTTTGCCAAATGAAATCTGTAAATTTGTAATGAGCGGAACAGTATTAATTTCGAGTACTAAGAGTCTTTTCTATCATTTTAAAATCTGCGGGATTTACATTTCGCATTACCGTTTCAATCTACAATTTGTTGACTGCACTGCAAAATTTTGGCTTTCGCAGATGTTTATGTCTGCAAGATATTGGTAAACCAGAAATTGAAAATCACCTTGTCGGGTCTTTGTTTTGACACAGGAAATGAGATGAATAAAGTGGAAAGAAAATCGGAAACGAATCCACAATGCAAAACCAAATCGACAAGTTAATCCGAACCTTTCGTTTTGGGATAAGTCTTAGCGTATTCCAAAACCTTCGGCCATAATTTCTTCGAATTAATGGCGAGGAATGGAAAGTTACATAAATCAATGTCAAATTAATTTTTGATAACGGCTCCAACGTTGCGTAAACTGTGAAATACCGGAAAATTATTTTGCTATTCATGCTGACCGATCTTAGCTTAGTGGCTGTTGCAGCCTAGTTTTGGAAATTTCAAACCAGAGTGTTTGGCCGGATGGAAAGTGATTCGGAGGCCATGATAGTTAATTTCTCTGCAGTTTTGTCCATTGAAATTGGCTCTCGTCTCGTTTTGTTTGCTTTCATAATGTTTTTTTTTTCACTTTTCTACTGATAATTTCATATTCGTGAAATTTGCCCACTGTTGTGGTAGCGGAATTTCAAGTAGACGTCTACATTTTTTTTTTGTTCTTCGTAAATATGGAAAAGCTCCTTGTGGTTTTAAATAGCTCAATCAAACTTCATTTCTGAGCAAAGGACGTTTCAAGGAACTTATGAATGAGTGTATTGTGCCTTATTGCGGGTCTGTCCTTGAAATAGCCGTTATCTCGCTGGTCAAAAAAGATAATTGGCTTTCCAGAATACCTTGGATAAGCTACATAGCTTAAAACGCTTTGCACTTATCTGTGAAGCAACTGTTTCAAAATATCATTTGTTTGAAGCCTAGCTATAGGCTTTGCATAATGCTTTGGCTTTCGTAGTATCCCAGTTGTCGTTGTTGCGTTTAAATTGTTTGTTACTTTCTTTCCATTTTAGTAGTCCGCGAACATCTGTTATATTGAAGAGCGATAAGACGTGTCCTTGTTTATAATAACTTCGAAAACTTGAGCTTCCTTTTGCAACACACAAATGTTGTACAGAAATAGGTCAATGCTAGTTCAACACGGTTAAAATTGCAGTTTAACATGTGTACAGGTCTTGTTTTGTTAAGAAACACACACTTTAAAGACTCATTTATAATTAGAAACAGAAAAGGTTTATAGAACCGACTGAACTACTTGAAAAATCTATGAAGATAACACGATTGTAATCCTAATTAAGGCGAGAACCTGTGATGGGATTTAGCTTGCCCGGAGCTGCTTTCGCAATCTTGTTCATCAAATTTCCTTAATTAAAATTCCCGGGCAATAGTTGGGTTTATTTTCTGTTTGCAAGCATGTGCACTCTGAATTCTCTTCTAGTAAGTTTCATTCTTTTTCGTTAAAAGAGAGAAAGCGTTGGATAAAATCAAACACGGACAAAAAATACAACAAATAAACAAACACCAAAACTGAAACACAGCATATCGACCTATTTATGTCAGGAATTTACAGGCACAGGCCAAAGATCCAGAAAACGCTAATATCAATGTGAAGTAGACTATTTTTTTAGTCCGCCTGTTGGCGTATCAGAGTGATTTTTCGATTGGTTGTCGAAAGTACTCAATGTTTTTTACCTAACTTGTGGACGACTCAAGTTCTGATTGCTGGATCGAGTAAGCATGCGTCCACTGTGATTGGCTGGAGGAACTTCTTTTAAATTTGTTTTGCAAAAACTTGTAATTGAATTAACTTCTATTATCAAGAGTAGCAAGTCTAGTGATGGAAATTAATCAAACGTCGAATATAAGGCTAATATTATTTCAATGCATTTCTGATATCACGCGATCAGAAACCAGAACCCCTCTGTTTAATTGTGCTGGTTATAAGTTGCAAGTTTCATTCTTTTTCGTTAAAAGAGTGAAAGCGTTGGATAAAATAAAATACTGACAAAAAAATACAACAAATAAACGAACACTAAAACTGAAACACAGCATATCGACCTATTTATGTCAGGAATGTACAGGCACAGGCCAAAGATCCAGAAAACGCTAGTATCAATGTGAAGTAGACTTTTTTTTTTGGTCCGCCTGTAAGCGTATCAGAGTATTTTTTTGATTGGGTGTCGAAAGTACTCAATGTTTTTTAGCTAACTTGTGGACGACTCAAGTTCTGATTGGTTGGTCGTATAAGCATGCGTCCCCTGTGATTGGCTGGAGGAACTTCTTTTGAAACTGTTTTGCAAAAACTTGTAATTGAATTAACTTCTATTATCAAGAGTAGCAAGTCAAGAGATGGAAATTAATCAAACGTCGAGTATAAGGCTAATATTATTTCAATGCATTTCTGATATCACGCGATCGGAAACCAGGACTCCTCTGTTTCATTGTGCTGGTTATAAGTTGTGCAAAGAGGTTCGAGCTCTGAAATCATTAAGTGTGGCCATCAATAGTTTTTGAGCAGTTTTTTTTTTTCTTTTCTGATGTGTTTGTGTTGGGAGACGAAATCCTAATACATGGCCAAGTAGGATTGGTATGACCTTTGCTTTATTTTAAAAGACTTACTGGCTTTCTTAATTTACGGATTTACAACTCTCTTGGCTCTTGAAAATAATATGGATGCCAGAGATAACCTTCGACTTCAAACAACAATGCGGCTTCATTTTACCTTTCCAACATTTGTGCCGTCATAAGGGTTACAAAACAAAACGTTCACGTTGCGGTGAACTGGACCAGGACGTGAGATGAGCTGTGCATCATGCAGGAATTAACAGAGATTTCAGTCTTATTTTAAAGGTCTCTCCTCGGTTTGTACACGCTTGTTTACGTTGGCAATCCACTGGCCGAAAGTAAATTCTGACTTTTGGATCAGTGGAGTCGTGGGGTGAGCTTTGACTGAAGAGCTGGAACTAAAGCTTTTGGGGATGGTTTTTTTGTGTTACTGTCAAACTGTTTTTTTGTTTTGTTTTTGTTTTTATATGTTGGAAAACGAAGTTAATATTTTACTAGATTTAAATACGAACGTTATAGGAATTTGTTGGAATAATTTTGAAATTAAATCATTTTAATTTATGGATATGTGATTTTACTTGATGAGAGAAACACGAAAAAGCATCAGTTTTCAAAAACGTGACAAAGGGAGTCATTTATGGGTGGTGGAACAACTTTTTTGTTTTGTTTTAACAAACAAACCGCATGATCCCCCTTACAGCAAGTGTTGTTCAGTCTATGGGCAGATCAATGGCTCTTTGTTTTATTACAGGTCGTTGGGTAATTGGGGTGAATTGAGAATGAAAGAAAAGAGGTTAGAAAAGGATATATGCATAAATCATTTAGTCCACCAATGGGCTTAGGGGCACCTTGTTGTCGTGGCGAACTATCTAGCCTTTGTCTACCAATTATTTACTTTAAATTTAGTTTTAACCACCTTCAAATCAATTTTTTTTCCAATTTACATTAATTCCTCCATCCTTTCATTCCTTCGGAACAATCCAAACATGACCAAAAAATTCCCAAAGACTGGCATTTACGGTTGCAAGGACTCCAACCTCATGGAGCCATTTTTCGACTGCCTGTAATCGAGGCGAGGTTTGGGCGGAAAAGTGCGAAATGTACGGAAAACAAAGCATTAGACCGGAATGGCCCCTTAAGATTATTTGGATTTGGGAATTTGATGCATACTTTCTTACGATAACCTTGTCCAAAATGGTCTAATCCACACCAAAACATGTGATTTATCAGAAATTTGTTAAAATGTTTACCGAACTACTCAGCCTCAAAGTGTCAATTTGTTAAGTCTCGCGTTATGAGATAGCATTCCTTGTGGGGGTTGGAGAAGTTGGAGCCTTGTTTTCTGTTCTATTGCTAAAACTATTGCGTTATTGTATGGGTTGTACTTAGTCTATATCGTCATTTTCCATGACAGATAAACTTGTCCAAAATTTACTAAGCCATACAAAAGAAGTTAATTTATCCGCGATTTATTCATGTTTATACATCTACTGAACATCAAAGTGCCAAGTTCTTAAGTCTTAGGTGGAAAGATGAAAGACCTTGCAGTAGAGACGGTAAAAACTTGATCTGTGACTTCTAGTTGAATGATGCAGTTTTCATGTTTGTAATGTTAAATTAAAACAACTCTTTAAGATGAGAGGTCATTTCCGCTTTTGTCTCCGCCCTCAAATGTTCAGAGACATTTTTATCTTAATGTTAAACCAATATGCGGGTTCCATGCATTCGTTAGTCAAAATCCGTTAATGACTTCTGCATGAAATGCTACAATCCCTTGCGTTCATACCGTCTTAAAACCGTTTTGAAATCACACTTGCTGCGAGAAATCTAATTCACTCGGAAAAATGAAGCTTACCAAAGGCTCTGTTCACAGTTGTACTCAATTTTCATTATAGTTTCTTCACTGTTGTGCTCAAAACGTAAAACGTTTCTCCAATCAATCAATCTCGTGTCTTCTGGCTTGAAGGCTGAAAATCCAGCACGTGGTAAAAAGATAGTGAAGCTGGCGTTTTTGGCGTGCGTTTTCTCTGAGCGATCGTGCAACTGAAGACGATTAACAAGCGGCGAAACTCTTTCCTTTGGTTCCACTGTTGGCGATCAAATCGCCTTAAAAACAGAGCTGAGTGCTCCTGAGGATGAGTAGGTTAAAGGGATAGAAGGGAGTTTTCGCGTGTTTCCGGTTTACCTTTATGATCCCTGTGAAACCAAAACCTAGTTCGTGGATGAAATTTAGCTTTCCTCTCTTGTGTTGACCACGCATTCAGTTGAAAGTATCTAACACGATTTACACTTTCATATGGCCCTAATATGTTTTGCAAGTTGCACTGGAATGTCCGCCAGCAGGGCTGCGAAAGTAAAGGGGAACTCTTTGGAACACATCAATCACCACATTAGCTTACATGAGTCCTAACGCTTGCTTTGCCTGGTCAGCAGCTCGGAAGTGGTGCATTTAAGGTTACTGTAGACCTTCAGGGGTGTCTTCCGAAGAATAATTCGTATGCGCGTCGCTTGCGCTATAACCATAGAAAAGTATATATCATCGTAAAGCTAATAAAATGTAGAATCAGAAGAAATCACCATTTTTAAGATTTGATTTAATGGTAAGCGCACGCAAGCCTTCAAACGCAAAACTGACACTATTTGCTAAACTGAATTACCTGCCTTCCTGCTGGCACGCACGACCAAACAAACTGCACAGTGTCAATCAGTAGGTGATAGACTACAAAAGTGTGTGAGGCTTTTTTGATATTCCGATTGGTTGCCGAGAAAATCCACTTTGAAGGTGGCGAATTGAATATTTTCCGATCTTCGTCACATGAGAGCGCGTAATAGAAGAAGTATTTGGAAAATCAAAAAAGCCTCACACACTTTTGCGCATTGATAACCAAGGAACATTTTGGCCAAATTTCATAAGAATCCGTCAAATCTACATACCCTATTAATTCGCTTGAAGCGAGGAAATCCACGCAAAAATACAGCCCGAGTTTTAGCCTCCTAAAGTTTTGAAAGCTTATCACACCTCATCAAAGCGGGTGTCAACCAGGTCATACCGCCGACCAATAAAACACAAGGTTCAGACACCTGAGCGCCCGCAACAAAAATAGCCCATTGAATTCGCGGGAATTTTTGCAGTCGCAGTCGAAGTAGTGAATGGGTAAAGTTAAAAGAAAAGCGTCTGGAAAAACAGAAAAGAGAAAAAGTACAAGCCAGCGTGTTTGGCTCATCTTCACACTCCAATTCCTCCGATTCTGTGCTTCCGTTCGATTCATCGCCACTAGTCAAGTCAGATTCCGCTAAACCAGAGGTAGAAGCTTTCGAAGCCATCAGCTTTAAAGTACTGGCACCAACATCTCTGGAAGTTGAAGGAGGTGAAACTCGTGAAACTCCTGAAACATCGCTTGAAGGCTGGTCAAACCAGGAGCCTTTGTCACTGGCAGCGAGTTCCTTCTTCTTGCTTTCATCGAAATTTTCGCCTTTCTCCTTTTTCTTCGGCCCTGTTTTTTTTTACGAGTTTTCGTCCAAGGCGTCGTCTGTCTTTTCGTTGAATTCATAGTGTAAGTATTCATGGACTCTACATTACAAAAATTCACTGATACCAGCGGCCTAAACGACGCGAAACTGCACAACTTTCGATGTAAACAAAATATGCAGATGATTGCAATTTGAGTCCTGAAGAAGATTTCCGCGAAAAATCCACAGCCGCTAATGGGATTATAACGCCTTTAGTTATTTATTAATTCTTCTCCAAAATAGTTTTCCCCCGATATCTCGCGATCATTGAATGATTTTAAAAATTTTTTTTCGCCAAACTTTAAATTGATATGTTAGCTCTATCAGGAACAAAGAAAAAAAAATTCGAAAAATTTTGCCTTTGAAGGTCTACAGTAACCTTAAAGCGATTTCAAGAGCTTTGCTACATTTCCTGCGCATCGCAGCTTTTAAGTCGCACAGAGGGGAAAGCGACTGCGAGGATAGAAAATCTCGTTAATGCCCACTACTATGTCAGCGAAGACTGTATTTCTGATTTCATGTCGGCCAATCAGAATGCAAATAAAAACGGTCGCATATGGCACTGTCTCAAAACGTAGTCACTTAGCATTACGCCTTCTGGTTAAGTTCTTGAACACGGTAACCATTGACTACAGATATAAAAGTATAATCTCCACACTCTTCTCCATACATTTTCTATGGTGATGATGAGGAGAATTTGTTAAACAATCAAGATTGTTCCTTGTTGATCAACCTTTTTTCTCACAATCTTTATATTTGATTGAGCAGTGTTACTGTGTGGAGAAATTAAGCATTGATCACTCTTGACGTTCAAGGGTTAACTCTGACCTCTTCTTTGTCTTTAGGTATTCCAGACGCGAATCTGAGAAACATTGACTTGCTGGGAACAATAGGAGAACCTCTTCCCCTTGGTGTATCCGTCACGAAAGGACCTGATACGAGACCCGCTTTTCACTTCAGACCAATTGCTAACGTGGGTCGCTTTGCTCGCTACATTTTCCCCAATGGATTCTTTGCCGAATTCTCCATAACATTAACAATACGACCAAAAAAGGGACTCCAACATGGTGTCGTGTTTGCCATTTTACCTCATTTTCGAAGGAAAGGTGCGATTCTTGGACTGGAGATTAGAAACGTCAGAGATCTCACGGAAATCCGCTTGACTCATGCAGGGAATGATGCAAACACAAAAACTGTATTTGAATTTACAGTCCCTGATATAAGCAATAAATGGACGTGGCTGGGATTCAGCATTGAAAAGAATGGCGTTACATTTTTCAAGGACTGTGACAACGCCGAGAGAAGGTTCCGGGATGCGTCCCTCGATGAAATTACTCTACCCTTATATAGTGTTTTATACATTGGCAGAGCAGGGTGGACGTCTGAGGCAGGAAACAGCGTCTTTGAGGTAACCTTGACATGTGTTTTACTCTTTAACATGTTTACGTCGCTCTCTCGAATCCGGTCACTTCCATTTTCTTTTTCGTATTGACGATCTTTCTTTTAGGTAAGCGTGGTTGATGATTCACGTGAATCAAGCAACCCCATACCAGTTTTAGAGAACAAAACCTGCCTCTCGAATCAAATGAACGCCCCTTGTGTTTCTTCATCCAAGGGCACCCAACGACAAGTTCCGATAGATATCTGTTCGGTGGAGGGTAGTTCGCCTTAGGATGTCGGCGTCGATAAAAGAGTGCACTCGGATTTTCGTATCTGAAACCTTGCCTAAAAGATTTGCAATGGGGAAGTCATAGTCCCTGACGTTTTCGGAAGGGTCATATTTGCTGTTTTTGGCATGTTGAAAAACGTCGGCTAACATTTTTGGAAAGAAAATAGTTTCCTAGAAAATTCGTAGAAGGTTCATTTCAACTAGCATTTTTTGTTCCCTAAAACTTTCGTGCAATTAAAATTTCAGGTAAGGAATCCGAGGTGATCAAATTCTTCTAGCTAACGAAAATGTCAATTAAAACAGACTTCAAACACCATAAGGTACTTAAAAATGTCAAAAGGCTTTCTTCCGCCTCTCGTTACTTTAAACCTGCTTGCTCCATACTCTTCAAAATAATGCTATTTGCTTAGTTCCAACTACGATGCTACCCATATTGACCATCAGCCAATCGGCATTTACCAACGCCTGGTGAAGTGCGGCAGTTCAAGCAGCTAAAACGGAAACGGCGCGATCCACATCTTTGTGTTTACGTCGTGAGACAAGCAGTTAACTCAGCTACTGTCACATGTATTTGCGGTCACGTAATTTGGCACGTGATCGTAGTTTAGCAGCGAACATATTATGGGATACAAACGTACGTCCGAGATGACACTACCATAATGCTATACCATATGCTGTTTCCCAGATTCCTCACTGCCTATATCTCAAACAGATTCTCTCGATTGCAGTAGTTACATTTTGTAATGCTTTTTAATTCTAATTAACCTTTTATCAGGGCGATATAGCAGAGCTGGCCATCCACAGGGACCCCAGGGAACCCTACAAACAGGAGTGTAAGGCAGGTAACATTGAGGTCTTATCAGCTTGGTGCTGGGTAATGTGGTATCAAACTGTAGTTATGTCTATTAGTAAGCTCTTAACCCAATGAGGATAACTGCTTGATAGCTTTCCTTTACGGTTGCAGAATAAACCATGCATTCTACAACTAAAGTAATGAGTGCTCCAGTCACAGTTACGCTACAATGCACGAAAGACGTCTTGGGACAATTTCCCGCTGTACACCCCCCCCCCCCCCCCATTCCCTTTTTAATGTATAGCGGTCGCAAAAACGCAGATAAGTCCATCGACGGCTCCAATATTTCAACATTGTCTAGGGGAAGGGAGGCTCTAAAAGCGCACTAAAAGAACAACAAGCGTTCGTGTTACAAGGATAGAAGTGTGCGCAGTGATATTTTCTAGTTTTCGCCCAAGTTTGACAAGTGTCTTAAGGTCGTATGACCTGCATTGTAGTCAGCAATATGAATTCTCGTGTGACACGGCGCCGTTAGCATGCATTAAAGCCTAAGAGAGCATTGGGCTGTTAGAGTCCTGAAGTTTAGTGGTTGAATGTTTTAATTGTGATGAAAATGTCAACCAGTTCCCTCTCGCGCCGATTTTGATTTAAACGTAGACCGATCTAAGGCCACAAGAGTGGAACTTAGTTGAGGACATACCACGAGAGCTGCTAGGAGAAAGAGAACACAGGAACGTTCATTCTGGTTGGTGCTAAATGTAGTGGTCCATCTGATGAACAGTCACTTACAAACCAAAACACAAATTGTAATTTGGACTGAAGCACTGTGTAAACATTTTGTCGCTCAAAACCTAATTGAAATCACGAAGGTCAAGACTTTTCCTTGTGTTGTGGCTCCGACACGAGCAGTTTTGTATGGATCTGAAGAGAGACACCCCTACAAACTCGCGCCGGAGGCGCTCGAGCGGTTCGCCGATCGCGACCCAATGCATTCCCCCACTCAAATTCCTGGCTACGGGCCTGTTTTATCCGGAGGTCCCTGTCCAGCGACTACCCAGAATTGTTTCTGGGTAGTCTGCACACGAACTCCTTGGCTACACTTGTAGAGTAACCAACCAATCTGCCTCGTGCCTGCTGGGGTTATGACCATGATATGTGTAATTCAAACTATTTGCTTCTGAGTTGCCTTTAAGGAAATTTGGATAAGCAAAGTGCACTTTCACATTTAAACAAAGCAAGTCAATTATTTAAGCGATGAATAAATATCAATTCAAATGATTTTGAACTTTCATTTCAGATGACACTCCCAATTACAAAAAGCACCCCTTTCATATCCACCAAAGCGGAGTATATAACTACTGCAAAACCTACAGTGACAACGACAACACTGCCCACGAAAACAGAACGTTTGCTAGACGTTAAGGCTGCGTTAAGATCGAATACAAGTGGCCAAGCTGATGTTACTAAGCAGGTGGCAACAGAACCACATACAACAATAAAAGACGATTCCGACACGTCTGATTTGGCCGCAGCAAAACCGCGGACTGCAACAGTGTCCCCCGAAGTAACTGACTCACGAGTAGAAAAAGAAGATGGCCGCCCAACACCTGCAGATCTATTAACTAAAAGTACTTCAATGTCAAGTGAAACTGCTACAACACATCGTCCAATAGAAGAACTTTTAGGTACATCAGACCTTCCGCCTGAGAATACTTCAGGCACCAGCAAAGCAATTGCGGCAGAACTTCCAGCGGAAAATACTTCATCAACAAGTGATGTAGTCACAATGGAACTTCCAACTGAAGATATGTTAACAACTAGTGAAGCACTTAAAACAGAATTTTCAGCTAAAGAGATTTTAACTACTGGCGAATCTGCTACGGACCTTCCAACAACAGAACTTCTAACAGAAAATAGTGAAGCACCTAAAATAGAACTTCCAACTGACGATATTTCAACAACTAGTGCTACAGATCTACCAACAACACAACTTCTAACAGAAAATACTTCAACAGCTAGTGAAGCAGTTACAACAGACCATACAACAGATGATACCTCAACTGCTAGTGAAGCAGTTACGACAGCGCTTCAAACAGCGACTAATGAAACAGTTACGACAGAGCGTCCAACAGAAGATACTTCAGAAGATGCTCCAACAACTAGTGAAGCATTTACAACAGAGCTTACAACAGAAGATACTTCAACAACAAGTGAAGCAGTTACAACAGAAGATCCTCCAACAACTAGTAAAGCAGTTACGACAGAACTTACAACAGAAGATACTTCAACATCTAGTGAAGCAGTTACAACAGAGCTTCCAACAGAAGATACGTCAACTGCTAATGAAGCAGTTACGGCAGCGCTTCAAACAGCGACTAATGAAGCAGTTACAACAGAACTTCCAACAGAAGGTACTTCAACAACTAGTGAAGCAGTTACAACAGAGCTTCCAACAGAAGATACTTCAACAACTAGTGAAGCAGTTACAACAGAGCATACAACAGAAGATACTTCAACAACTAGTGAAGCAGTTACAACAGAACTTCCAACAGAAGATACTTCAACAACTAGTGAAGCAGTTACAACAGAACTTCCAACAGAAGATACTTCAACAACTAGTGAAGCAGTTACAACAGAACTTCCAACAGAAGATACTTCAACAACTAGTGAAGCAGTTACAACAGAGCTTCCAACAGAAGATACTTCAACAACTAGTGAAGCAGTTACAACAGAACTTGCAACAGAAGATGCTTCAACAAGTAATGAAGCAGTTACAACAGAGCTTCCAACAGAAGATGCTTCAACAACTAGTGAAGCAGTTACAACAGAACTTCCAACAGAAGAAGCTCCAACAACTAGTGAAGCAGTTACAACAGAACTTCCAACAGAAGATACTTCAACAACTAGTGAAGCAGTTACAACAGAACTTCCAACAGAAGATACTTCAACAAGTAGTGAAGCAGTTACAACAGAACTTCTAACAGAAGATGCTTCAACAACTAATGAAGCAGTTACAACAGAACTTCCAACAGAAGATACTTCAACAACTAGTGAAGCAGTTACAACAGAGCTTCCAACAGAAGATACTTCAACAACTAGTGAAGCAGTTACAACAGAACTTCCAACAGAAGATGCTTCAACAACTAGTGAAGCAGTTACAACAGAACTTCCAACAGAAGATACTTCAACAACTAGTGAAGCAGTTACAACAGAGCTTCCAACAGAAGATACTTCAACAACTAGTGAAGCAGTTACAACAGAACTTCCAACAGAAGATGCTTCAACAAGTAATGAAGCAGTTACAACAGAGCTTCCAACAGAAGATGCTTCAACAACTAGTGAAGCAGTTACAACAGAACTTCCAACAGAAGATACTTCAACAACTAGTGAAGCAGTTACAACAGAACTTCCAACAGAAGATACTTCAACAACTAGTGAAGCAGTTACAACAGAACTTCCAACAGAAGATACTTCAACAAGTAGTGAAGCAGTTACAACAGAACTTCCAACAGAAGATGCTTCAACAACTAATGAAGCAGTTACAACAGAACTTCCAACAGAAGATACTTCAACAACTAGTGAAGCAGTTACAACAGAGCTTCCAACAGAAGATACTTCAACAACTAGTGAAGCAGTTACAACAGAACTTCCAACAGAAGAAGCTCCAACAACTAGTGAAGCAGTTAGAACAAAGCTTACAACAGAAGATGGTCCAACAAATAGTGAGGCAGTTGCAACAGTGCTTCCAACAGAGGATACTTCAACAACCATTGAAGTAGTCACGGCAGAACGTACAACAGAAGATGCTCCAACAACTAGTGAAGCAGTTACGACAGAACGTCTAACAGAAGACATTTCAACAACTAGTGGAGAAGTTATAACGGAACTTATAACAAAAGAAACTTCAACAACTAGTGAAGCAGTTTCGACAGAGCTTCCATCAACAGAAGCTACTTCGACAACTAGTGAAGCAGTTACAATAGAAGGGCCAACTGAAGATGCTTCACCGACAAATGTAGCACTTAGTACAGAAGGGCCAACCAATGAGAGTCAGTCAACGACTGAAGTAGCGACCGCGGAAGGTACCACTGAACAGATTTCAAGTCAATTACCTACGTCAGAACGTTCATCATCCACAAGCGAAACAACTACACAAGAATCTTCATCTGAACCAACGTCTTCAACTAGTGCGGCAGTTACAACAGAGCCTCCGTCTGAGATCACGTCATCGCAAACTAAAGCGCTTGGAACAGAAGTTCCCATAGACACTTCGTTTTCAGGTGCGGCGGTTTCAAAAGAAAGCATCATGTTTTCTTCTGCTCCATCCCGAGAGAAAGGAGATCTTCCAACAACTGCTAGCTCTGTTTCGTCGTCTGGTTCTCCTAAAGCCAGTACAGCATACAGTTCAGTATCGGATTTAGTAAGCACAAGACGTCAAATCCCATCCACTCTTTCCGTAAGTAGCATTTCACCTAGTACGGAGGAGTACGTGGACCCAACCGATGATAGAGAGATAATCATTGCCAGAGTGGAAGGAGTGTCAGAGAATTTTACAAACGTGCCTTCCACCAGTAGCAAGGATGCCTCTCCCAAGGTTTTCTCCTTCGCTCCGAGTGTAGAAGCAACGACGCTAAGGCCTGCGACACTGGCGACGACGTTCAGCTCGGTAGGTAAAAGTGAGCTCGCAACTTACAATAAAGCCATCGCGCCAACCTTGGAAGGCGACCTAAAATTTTCAGTTTTGAAAGTGGCCAAAAGTAAGACTGTAGTTAGGAAAGTAATCTCTGTTACCTATTCGCTTGGCATGTTAATTGGACCAGCATAGGCAGCAACACGCTTATCTTCAGGAAGAAAAGGATAACTTCAGCTGAATAAAGAAATATTGTGAAACGCTATTTTGCGTTCCGACTCTCTTTACACTCGAATTGACGTTCTTCATTGTCACACATGCAAGTCATGCAATCTTGTTGTTTCCCCATTCCGTAATACAACTATAATCACTTACGTGTGGGTCGGCGTACCGACGGTGAATAGACGCAGGATTTATACCTACCACGACAATACAAGGGCGATTAAACTTTAAAATGGCTTCCTGGCACTACCCTCATTATGTTTGTTGTTACAGGTGCAAAATACAGGTACGCCGATTGCAGGGCCTCAAGGACCTCCCGGATTGCCGGGACCTAAGGGGGACAAGGGAAAATCTATTATCGGCCCCCGAGGACCAGGGGGATTCCGCGGATTTCCGGGTCGTAAAGGAGGTAAAAACAAAAGCTGTATCACGTGCAATTTCGTGTCAGAAGAGGGCTTAGATTTTAAAGTACGCTTAAAGCGAAACACTTATAGGTTTCCAAGTCTACCTTAAAATAATAAACTGTTATAATTTCATCAATTCTGTTATAACGTTTATAACTGCTTTTGCACACTGAACCTTCACCTCCTAAACCGAAAGATTTTGTTCGTCTGGCCTCCTTGTTCACGTTTTCTCGCCATCAGGCCAGCAAGGGCAAGGCGGAAATGAGTGTAGTTATGTTTGACGTTGCCAAATCATTGGATCCCATCGCCTAATGACTATGCATTGGAGAAATAAGAGCATTAACATCACCCTGTTTTCTTTGTTCATTCCAACAGCAAAAGGAAACAAAGGAGACCGAGGTGTTATGGGTCATAAAGGCGAGAAAGGCAGCCGGGGTCCTCAGGGGCCAGCTATATACTTTCACTCTGGAGATGAAATTTTGAGCATTAAAGGAGAGAAGGTAGGGCCCATGTTTTTCTGCATGACCTTTTAGTTCACAAGGTATAATACATACACGTGATTGAGCAATTACAATAACAAAAATATGGGATGAAGATTATAGAAATCCCGATGTTTCCTTCGGTGCGTTGCCTTCGATCATTGAAAAGTATCTCGTTTTTTTTTTTTTTTTTTTGCAGGGTGAACCAGGACCAGCATATACGTTCGTGAGAGAAATCAACTGCACAAAGGTTAGGTGTTTGCTTCGTTATTTTTGCCATCAGCTGAAAAGCCCACTTCTATCCCCATGCCCTATTTTCCTCGTTATTTTCTCCTTATCAAAACACCATCTGTTCCGTCCCTGTTGCCGTGCCCCAGTACAATCGTAGACAATCCTAAAGAAAACAGTGACACGCAATATTTCGAGAATTTATAATATGGCTCTGGATTCCTTCTTCCACTTAGGTAAGAACAGCCCAGCAAAAATGGTACTGTCAGGGTTCGTACGCGCCTTGAAAGTCCTTGAAAGTCCTTGAATTTAAAAATAAAAATTCAAGGCCTTAAATGTCCTTGAAAATCGCAGTCGGTCCTGGAAAGTCCTTGAAATTTGTAGCCAATTTTACTCAGCAAAGCTTCACAAGTGTCTGAGACGAAAAGTGGCGTATTCTCTACTTCGAGCATCTGATGTGGCATTATATTGGCTTGATTTTGCCCCTCTTGGAGTCCTTGAAAAATGGAAAATGTGTCCTTGAAAGGCCTTAAAAAGTCCTTGAACTTTTGTTTGAAAAAAAGTGTACGAACCCTGTACTGTGGACAAATTATGGACAAATTTAGGGAAGACCAGTCCAGCAAATTGGCACTATGGACAATTTTTGCCTCTGTTGAAAGCATTTGAACTATTTCTTTGCAGGGTGAATGTGGCCAGTATATTCGAGGACCAAAAGGTGCAGCTGGGAAGAATGGTCTTTCAGGAGTTCCAGGTCCTGCGGGACTTCCCGGCCCTCCGGGTGCCCCAGGAAAACCTGGAGTACTGCTTGATCCTGAAACGGGACTGGTGAGTTTTGTATGAAGATGAAATGTGTTTTGTTCAATTCAATAATACTTATGTGTTATGTCTTTCATGTGTGGGCTCTGGGTCTGGAGCAAATATTTGCCCCTCCTTAACGCAATTTTCTTCGTAATTTTCACGAGATATGGGATGGGATATCCTACGATTCACTTCGCTTTGTCAATATACACCGAAAAAAATTAAGTGCCAAAGGGCATGTGCGATGATGACTATTTTATTACCATTTTGCTTCTTGTAGCCTGTTGATCCTCCAAAGGGTGAGAAAGGAGAGCCAGGGATGGATGGTTTCCAAGGAAGAAAGGTACAAGTATTAAAAGCTCCATTATCAGAATTACAGTCATGCCATGTTGTTTCACCAATGAGCAGTTTTGTTGTACACTGAACTCGCTATCTCTTTCCTGATTGGCCGAAAGCGTACAGTGACTTTTCGAAATCAGCACCTGTGACAGCATCTAGCTGCAGATTATACAATAATCTTGTCAAGGATACTCAAGATACACGAACATACATGAACATGGCAAAGATGACATCACGTGCATAATCTGTATTCTTTATTCCATGTAGGGAGAGCCTGGAGAGAGGGGTCGGCGAGGGTTTGTCGGTTTTCCTGGACAAAAGGTACTTACATTCGTTAGTGGCGCATACGTTTGCAGGATTTCTATAGATAAGCCCTATAAAAATGAAATCAGTAACTGGTAAACTAATATGGAGTTGCTTTGAAACGTTGAGGTTAAAGCCGAAGACACATCACCAGGCGTTTGTAAATCAGGAAACATTGCGACTCTATTCCAAAAATGTGAAGCAATTAGCGTGTTATTGAATTCTAAGCTGAATGGTGGAACGTCGGGCCCGTGCGCTTTAAAACTACAAATTTAGCCATAGACCAACCTATTAAAGATGAAGAACATGTTTTTGTCTTGCCTTCCTTTCCTGTTTCTATAACCGAAGCTGAAATGCGGAATCTTGAAGGGTCTAAAACAACCGATTCAACTCATTCTTGGTCGTCTCCTAGCAAATCTCAATCTTGTTTTACTGAGGCTTTAGGATTGTAAACGTTGTGAAGAATTTTGTTTTATGTTTAAGGGGGACCGAGGAGCTGTGGGACTACCCGGGGCACCGGGCATGAGAGGAGAGCCCGGGCTAATGGGAGTTCCGGGTGTGGTAAGTTACAATTAAGCATCACATATAAGTCGTGGTTATTATAATTCAAGCGCCAGACACATTGCAAAATAACAGTGAATCAACCCAAACAGTGCGTAAACGACAAGAGATATCGTCCACTCTAAGAGGCGAATCACTTAGGCTCGATTTGCGTTCGTGCCTTGAAATGACATTTACGGATTTTGTGAAACTAATTTCAAGATCAGAATAAAGTCAACCTGCTACTGTATTAAAATTGCAAAGGATTTTATTTTTTGAAGAGGATACAATATTCGTCACATCATTTGAGTTTCAAACGGTTGTCGAACCCAGAACCTTCGGTGTAGATAGTCTAACTAACGAGTCATCGGGGAACACTTGGCGAGTGCGGTCCTCCAGGTCCCCCAGGGCCAAACGACGAAGCACCAATGGACATTATACTTGGACCCGGGAAAGGTGGCGAACGCGGTCAAATATTAGACGCATGCGTGGCATGAGTTGCACATGCTACAAGTGTCAGCAATTTCGAAAGGGTCGGGTTTATTGTTAGATGAAAAAGTGATAAGTTCTTAGTTAGTTTTGTTGGTAGTTTTACGGCTGGTGTGAACTCTTTAAGTCCTAATATCAGCATATACATCCTCCACACTGTTCTGCATACATTTTCTATTGTAATGATGAGGAGAATTTGTTAAAAAATCAAGACCTTTGTTACTTGTTGTTGACCACAGCCTTTATGTTTGATTGAACACTGTTAATGTAACGACAAATTAAACATTGGTCACTCTCAGGGGTTGATGCATGGATTAAACCAGCTGAGCAGCTAAACTGGAACGCGTCTTTACAAGTTTTGGAAATTCAAAGCTGAGAACTTATCTTTTTCATATACAGGGTATTCCTGGACCTCCTGGCTTTCCAGGTAGAAATGGCGTAAAGGGATCCAAAGGAGATAAGGTAATATCAATATCAACTGACTGATCCGACTCATGTAGTCTTTTCTGTTTGTGCTGTGTCGTCGGATTATATTAGTATTTTTGATTTGCAAAAGGCGTTGGTCGTGTCTTGGACGAGATCATTGCTTCGCATCCCCATGGTGTTAATGCACAGCAAATGTCCAGTTTCCTTACGATGTGACAGGTTTGGCTACGATATTGGAAACTATGCTATAAAGAAATAAAGTTCAAACCTTATTAAGCAGCCACCGTCTGGAAAATGGAAAGGGGTAGAAAACAGTAGAAGATCCCTCACCGGGAGTTTGATTACTAGCTGCCTGTAGGTTCGAGTTTACTGCGTTAGATCTGTTTTTGTTATTTTTAGATTTGCATAGTAACGTCCGCGTCAGATGGTTATTGGAGCCGCCCAGATACAATGTAACGTGGTTGCTTGATCAACATATGGTTTGTTTATTGTAGTTACATTTCTTCATGTTTTTTTTTATCTATTAAATATTCGATATTCAGGGACAAATGGGAGATAGAGGCATCCCTGGTCCAAAAGGAATGGATGGCCCAATGGTAAGTCACTTAAGTCCATTACGACCGACAGTGCTGGTATGATCACTGTAATTGATTAACAGGATATTCGTCCGTGCAAATGTTTATTTTAATGACATATGCTGCAATATTTTCTACATGCTCGCCATCCAGTTTATGAGCAAGACACAAGTACGACGTATCTAAAGGTTTCGCCTTGAGCTGTGGAGTGATACAGAAAGTTTTTTTTTCAATTACGAAGGTTTGCTAGGATGGAGGTGTATTAGATCCTGCTTTTTACTTTAAAATAGATTGACTTCAAATGTCACCACGCGTCTCTAGCTACGTTTCCATTTCCATTTCCGTTTCCATACACTGACTGTGTGCGACCAGTGAGAGCAATCGTATTCTTATCCCCTTGTGCAGCGTATTTGTTTTCTGCGCGTGGCATAGTTTGCAACTCTAATTTAAACTTTTTTGTTACCTTACAGGGTGATATGGGATCACCAGGACCGCGAGGACCGAAGGTGATTCATAATGTGTCTTGAGTCAAACTGCTACAAGATGACAATGATCCAGTAAAGTTACTCGCTTTAGAAATTAGGCAGAGCAAAATCATGCTAGTCTGTCCACATTTTACCTTGGGGGGAACCATAACATTAGGAAATTGCTGTGACGAGTTAAACGATAGCCAAAAAAAGTTTAAACGATTTCTAGCTCTAAAGTATCTTTCCAGCATAAGGTTATCATGCAAAGTGTTTTCAGCAGATTCGACAATTGTAGAAACAGTATTAGTAGCAGAAGTGATTATCTAAATTGGGCGGTGGTTCTACTCGAGCTTCCACTCAAATCTAAATGTTGCTAACTAATGATATGAGAACGAGAACGGTAACGACAACGATAACGATAACGACAACAACAACGATGACGATAACGAAGCGATAACGACGACGACGGTGAAAACGACAACGACAACGATAACGATAACGATGAACATAACGATAACGACAACAATATTGATGACGATAACGAAACGATAACGACAATGATAACGATGACGATAACGATGAACATAACGATAACGAGAACGATAAGGATAACGATGACGAATACGATCACAATAACGATGATGATAACGATAATAATAATCTTGTAGGGGGCAAAGGGTGACAGCATTCCTGGTCCTCCCGGTCCTCCAGGTCCCCCAGGGCCAAAAGGCGATGCATCAATGGACATTATAGTTGGACCCGGGAAAGGTGAACAGGGACCTCCTGGACTTCCTGGTCCCCCAGGGCCACCCGGAACTATGACCGATTTGTCTCGACTCAGAACCAGTGGAGAGGGACCACCTGGTGTGAAAGGAGAAAAAGGAGTGACTGGAGAGAAAGGAGAGATAGGCGACGCGGGAGGTTTGTGAGGCCCCACGGACCTTTTAGTACTTTCTTGTCATATCTTATCTGATCAGTTTTAATAAAAAGACACATACTCACATCTCCACATTTGTATTTGAAGAAAGTCGTCGGTCTTAGATCACAGAGTAAACATGTTCTGTAATTTCTGTATAGGACAAAAGGGAGAAAAAGGAGCACGGGGATTCAATGGACCAAAAGGTAATACCGGTGCAATGGGCCCAAGAGGACCTATTGGACCCCCAGGCCCACCAGGGTTGCCTGGCAACAATTTAACAAATGGAAAGCCTGGACCCAAAGGACAATCAGGAGCTGACGGAGAGCCTGGACGACCAGGGGAACCTGGGAACAAGGGAGACAAAGTGAGTATTTGCTGTAGGGACTTTTAAGCCTGGTTTTCAAAAATAGTAAAGAAGTTACACATAATTCATTTCCTATTTCTCTGCTGTTTGGTACGTGTACCACTTTCAACATTATTTAACTGTATAAGATCCAGAGTATGATTTATTTTTCATTGTGGTATTCGACAATGCTTTTTGGAGGGTCGCATGTTTTTGTAGTTCGCTATGTTCTGTTCGAAAAACAAAATAAAACTTTCTGGCAACAATTCTAAAGTTCGTGAGGCTTGATATAATTCGGCAATCTTTATTTTCTCCGTCAGGGTAGCAAGGGTCCTGTAGGATTTCCTGGTGCGATAGGAAAACCAGGCAAAAAGGTATGTAGAGTTCTTGATTTTTAATGCAAACTAGTTATTTTGATTAAATTAGACGTGAGATAGGACGACAAAACATCTCTCGAATTCCGACATGGATGCAGCAACGTTTGGCAGTAGATTTAGTTTAATGATTTCTTGTTTAATGCAAACTAGTTCGTATGATTAAATCAGACGTAAGATCGGACGACAAACAACTTTCGAAGTCCGACACGGAACCAATAACCTTTGGCAGCGGGTTTAGCTTCATGATTTCTTTAGGGTGAAATAGGACCACAAGGACCCATTGGACAGAAGGGAGAAAATGGCCAGAAAGGATCACAGGTAACCCAATGTGACTTCCAAATTAATTCGTGATTAAATTTATCTGTTCGAAAAGTCGAAATTAAACCACGCCTTGCCTTTCAGATCAAATGCCTTAGCAGGTCTATGTCGAGTCAGAGTAAAACGCGCTATCTATCACTGCGGTACATTTTTCGTGGGTAGTTCTATTTTGGATCCAAAGTTAGCAAAATGGTCTCCACTCTTCAGTCACTTGTCAATGCTAGGCACTCAAAGTCATTAATCCTTTGCCTCCCAGAAGGATCAATAAGTAATTTCTCCTTACAATACCAGTACATTGTCAAACAGACGGGTGATGAGAATAGAGAAAAACATGAACTTCTAAGGGACATTGCTTGATTTAACACCAAATTCTCAGAACTAGCATTACAAGCAATGTATGGCAGACACTGAGGGGAATTAATATTGAGACCATAGGAATGAGAGGGTTAACTCTACCTTGAAAAGAAACAATTGCCTTGAGTTTCCCTTAAAGAGTTGAGGTATTTTAAGTTGTTCGCTGTTTTTCCATTAGGGTTTACCCGGAGAGGATGGAGTTAAAGGAGAGAAGATATAATGTCTTCTTCTCTTAGATGTTTTTGTTTATAGTTCTGCACATGGGGAAATTCCTAGTTTCCGAAAAAATTCTTTTAAACACTGAAACCCAAAAAAAAATTGCGAATTGATCAAGAAAGACTTAAGCCAGCGGTTAAGATGATATATTTCTTGTTTTGTATGTTGTCTTTAGGGCAATCAAGGAATCAGCATCAAAGGAGAACCAGGTGCGCCTGGGGAGACTGGTCCCCAGGGCCCTCCAGGACCCCCTGCTGAGACTCCGGTGCGCCCTTTGAAGGTAATTTTTGCCTCTCTCTTTATTAATGTCGTTTTAGGTTGTTTCATTCCTGGTTGAGCTCAGAATACCTTCTGTCCAAGTTATGATAAACAAGGAACCGCGAGAAGTCTGAATTTTTAACTAGAACCGTCGCTCGTACTACATTTCTTGTTTCACTGAGCCCTGCTTTGTGTGAGAATAGGAAACAAGAACTTTGCTTCTTAACGCTAACCTATGAAAGTAAATTTAATAATGAATAAGCTTTATTTTACAGGGCGATAAAGGTGAACCAGGGCCAAAGATAAATAATTTGTGACAGAATTCTCTATACCGGACTACTTTTTTGTAAAACGTGCAAATGTAGAGGTCGGCAACTTTTCCAACAAGCGATTTCCCAAGCCTGCGTGATAACCAACGTAACAAATCTATGGCGACTTTTTAACTTAGTGTTCGGCAAATTTTAAAGTCTATTCTAGACTGCAAACCAGTAGAGTTGTTTTTCTCCAAACTGCTCTTTGCAAGGCGAGAATCGTCGGCGTGATCACTATTGGTGTGAATTTCCGCGAACTTCCGCGCGAGCCTCACACCCCGTAGGCACTCTACGTTTTCACCCTCGCTCAAGACATTTCGTTTGACAAGTGCTGGCAATCTTCACCAATGGTAAATTCGGCTGTTTTGCAGTCTAAGACTAGGAATGAGTTACAGTGAGACAGCCATGGCCCGCCTTACGCGAAATTCCTGGTAAGGCGCGCGTTTCTGAAGCTTACAGATTATAGTTTGGAAATTTCGGTAAGCTTTGTAATGGAGTTTAAAGTCCGTTATTTAATACAGTTTTAGCGACCATGCCCTCAGCTTTATTAGAAGTGTTCCGGAGGGCGGTCACGTAGGAACAAATAAAAAGCATTTTTTTTATGAATCTTGGAAAACTTGTGCGTTCGGCTGGACAAATGCAGTCGGATTTGAGGAGAAAATATGTATATTTGTCGCTGTTCTTTTTGATGAAAGAAAGGTTCTGGTAAATCTTATCTTTGTTTTTATTGCAGGGAGAGAAAGGCGAAATCGGAGACATTGGTTTTCCTGGACGAAAGGTTTGTGGCCAGCCAAAGTAATAATATCAAGTGACGCCAATTAAATAGTTGCATCTTCATCTGAAAATTTGTCACTTCTCAATTCTACGATAAGGGCACCCAACGAGACGTTTCGGCAAATATCTGTCCATCTTAGGTTTACGGCCTACATAAAAGAGTGCACTCGGATTTTTGTAACTGCAACGTGGCCTCACAATGCGGAAATCATAGACTCTTCTGTTTTTGGTAGTTAAAAACATCAGCTGGCTTTTTCGCAAGAAAATATTTTTCCTAGAAAGTTCGTTCGTGAAAGGCTCATTTCATCTAAGCAGATTTTGTTCTCTAAAACTTTTGTCCAATTAAAATTTCAGCTAAGGAATCCGAACAAATCGAGCTAACGATAATATCACTTTAAGCAGACTTCAAACACTTCAAAACTTTAAAATGCCTTTCTGCAGCTTTTAGTTGATTTGGCTCGTTGGGTGCCTCGGAGGTTTTAGGGATAGTTTGATGGTGCATAGAGAAAACACTCTCCAGCACTAAGACTATATCTTAAAAACAAAAAAAGCCCAAGGACGACTCACTAATATTTTTAGACGCTTCAACAGTAATTTTAACTTCAGAGGGCCATGTCGTTTAAGTTCCATTGTGTCTTTTAGTATTTGCTCGATTATTGTCGTTCAGGTGTCCAGGTGACATCGACGGTTCTTCGCGTGGCAATTTCTCAAACCTCTGGAAGAAAAGAGTAGGTCAGAAAACTAAAAGACTGTTAGCCTTATTGACAATAGCGTATCTTTATGACAAGGTGGTCACCCAGTGAGCATGTTTATCATGAATGCCATCGTTTGTATTTATAGGGTGTCCAGGGGAAACAAGGTCCGGTCGGATTTCCAGGTGTGAGAGGTGAAAAGGGGGAACAAGGGTCTGTTGGTACGGTAAGTGTTGCCTTTCGTACACGAAATCGAGTCGTACTTAAATTTGTATAACACGCCCAAGGATCACAGAAATAGTTAATGAAATACGAGGGAAGTCAATTTAAATAAAGACACATTTCTCCTAGTTCTTTTTCAAACGCGGACTTTTCTACTGATACCAGAGCATTTTCCGGTGCTGCTACTTGGGATCCAATAGCAACCAACTGGCGGAAAACTAGTATTAGTGATATATTATAGCACTGAAAACGCGGTAAAATACGTTCGTTCATATCCCCATATCTATCAATTTTCTAATTACAGGGTGAACAAGGACCTGCCGGACCCGCGGGACAGAAAGGCGAAACGGGATCTAAAGGAGATCAGGTAAGTTTTTATGGGGCATTTACTTGTACCCCAAAAAAGTCATTGATTTTCCTTTAATTACACTCTCACTGTTCATTGGTCGATAATAAAAGCTTTTCTTGCCATAGGATTCGACGATAGTTTGGTACATGATTGATGCCTGTCTTCTTTTTGTCAGGGAGTTGCCGGCAGCAATGGATTTCCAGGAAGAAAGGGCGAAAAAGGCGTTAAGGTCAAGAGCATATTGCTTCTCCCTCGCATTCAAATATTTACGTTTGATTTCATATTTTCTAGTTTGTCTTACACCTATTTGAGCTAGAATGTTTAAGCCGCGCGCAGTTGTTGTCTTCGTTCAACACATACTGATAAATTACGATTATTGTTTGATTTGTTGTCATTTAGGGTGATGGCGGTGAAAAAGGATCGGACGGACAAAAGGTAAGATTTCTTGTTTTGCAAAGTATGCGCTTACCATGGTGCATTTTAAAGAGTTTAATTGCGTCCCGTGAAAATGTGAGGGAAATGTGATCCCCTGTAATTGGTGTACGATAAAACTATCGCCTAGATGTAAATCACCCCGTCCGCCTTTCCTCCCTGGAACCTTTTTAAAGGTAAAGTGAACCAAGCAGTTCTTCCTTCATCATGCACTGCTCTCTCTGCTCTAATTGTTACAAGGTTCATGCTAATTATTTGTTGCCAGGGTGAACCAGGCGAAGGTATCCCAGGACCACCTGGACCCCCAGGAGCACCAGGAGGGATAATGGTATGTACTTCAGATAGAACAGATGCGAACCCCACTTGGATCTTTTTTGTCTCTGGCAGAAAACTATTGGAGCCTTTTTAGATGAGAGCACAATGTTAAAGCTAAAGAAATCGTCTGCGTCCCGCCAGTTGGGATTCTTAACAGTGTTGTGCTTGAGTTCATTTCTATTGTTTATTTCATGTCCCTGAAAAGCGCTTAAAGGGGGGTGGTCACTTAGGTATTTATTTGTTTATTTAAGAATGATTTGACGTTTTAAATGATAGTTACGCTAAACCGGAATTAGAATGTCTTCAACGAAAAACATTTTAAATAACTGCTCGCTCGACATTTCTATTTATGTCCACGGAAAGAAAGCAAGTTTTGTGAATGACGGGTCACGAGGAACCGTCGATCGCATTGGAGTATTTAAAAAAATATGATAGTGTTCACTAGCAGCAATTACTTTTCATAATAAGTTAGATATCTTGCGTTAGAATCGACATTAGTGCATCACCCCTAATGCGTAAAACTCATCAGAAAGCTTCGACTTTATCCGCGCGTAATATTTCAACCAAGTGGACGTCGTTTCTTGTCAGCATTTTTGTTTACTTGCGGTTTTGTGACTTTTTCTTCAGGAGGTTGGAGGTGGAGGATCGTTAGCACAGGTTAATGCTGAGAAAGGCGAAAAGGTACTAAAATATAACCGACGAACTGTCCTGCAAGGACGTTTCATTTGCTTGGGTTTTTATATCATTAATGTGTGCTCCTCACTTTTCAGGGTGATCGTGGTGTCCAAGGAATCAAAGGAGTAAATGTATGCTAATTTTAATAGTTCTCTTTCGTCTCCTGTCTTAAATCATCATCATCATCATCACCACCACTACCACCACCATCAGTTGTGTTTTCTTGTGATTAACTTACACTGCATTATTATATATGATCTATTTGCAGGGCACCACGGGAGAAAAGGGCGTGAAAGGCGAAAAGGGGGAACAAGGACTCACGGGACCGAGAGGACAGGCAGGGTTTCCAGGCTTAAAGGGGAAACCGGGAGTTAAGGTGGGTTCGTGTGGGTTCGATAGCCGACCCAACAAAAGAGAAAAAAATATATTAAACAAAAAAAGGTTGATATCTGTTGTTACTTTAAGGCCTAGATCAAACGCCGTACTTCATATGAGCGAAACTAGATTCCGTCATTAAGTTCATATAAAGTACGGCGTTTGACCCACTTAAGTTCAATTGAATTCATTTGGATCGGCTGAGGCGTTCTTCACGGCCCGTCAGGGGGGAATAACGGCTGAAGAAAGAGTGGGTGAAACGCCGATCTTCACATGAGCCGGAACAAGTTCAAGCTCTCTGTCATTTTCTTTGATTAAAGGCATTGCTCTTTTCCCGTCGTGACTCATTCTCGGTTTTAACTGTTTATATTTTCTACAATTTGTTTTGTTTAGGGACAAGATGGAGCGGACGGAAAAGATGGACCTCAGGGACCTCAGGGACCACCGGGAGTTCCCGGAGAAATTGGACCCCAGGGACCAATTGGTTTTCCGGGACACAAAGGTAGTGTGGGGCTCCCTGGTCCACCCGGACCTCCTGGTCCCGCGGGATTTCCCGGAAAGAAGGTATGGTGTCATTAGTGTGTTGTAGTTTACCTACAATTTTTTCTATAGGGTGACTTTTACCAAGTCCACGTATCTCACTGTCGGTCTAAGAAAGGGAAACAGGCTTTGAAGGTTTTCTGTTTAAACGTCTTTCCCATAATGTTAATGAGGTGCCCTGGACACTGTTAAAAATAGTTTAAATTAATCCGAAGGCGAAAGAGGGTCATCCCGAAATCACCCGAGCACCAACGAAGCTCACCCAAAGATTAAACCGTTAAATAAATAAACTTGTTATAGCTCAAACATAAACGTTTCAGGGTGAGCCTGGTGTAGAAGCGGTCACTGGATCAAATGAAGGTCTGACAGGAAATGGAGAAGCAGTAAAAGGAGACAAGGTTTGTTGAGGCCGGTTTAGACCGGTGTAGACCCGTCTGCTTTTTTGCATACAATAAACGCCTACTGTAGGAATTGCGTCTTGATTATGAAACCAACCTTCAACTGCTTTCGGGTTGCATCTTAAAATGACGTTAACTTTTAATAGTAGTTGCGGTACCATTTGCATAAACAACTTCCATCTCTCTATTTAAAGCCGTCTTTGCATCACGTGAGGAGCGATGTTGTGACTAAAGTGGTTTAGTTAACAATGTGAGGCAGCTCTACCCTCAGCCAGTAGCTGTCTCTTTACCCAGGTTCTGTACAGGTGACACTCAAACAATTAAGTTCATCTGACAAAAAGGTCCATAGAATCTTCATTTGAAAAATGTCATTAGCGATCACGATTAATGCAATTACGTTACATTTAGGGAGAGCAAGGTGCAAACGGAACTTCAGGAATAAAAGGCGAAAAGGTAACGTGAAGTTATTACCCAGCTATACACGTCTCATTCAAGCAACTTTGTCGTCTTGTTTTTATCTTAAGGGAATGAATTGCTACAGCATCAACTTCTTTCCGTGCTTGTTGTTTGCGTGTTGTTGATGGCAAATAACTGATGTCGTAGACAGTACACATTTCGTCTTTGTCTGACTGAAGAAAGTTTTAAGGAATCTGCTCATTTCCCTTCGTTTTTCTTTGTCAAGAAACGTCGCTGATCGCCCATGAAATGTTCATGCACAAATGGTGTGTCTGATGTTGTAGAACGATAAGTTTAGGGAAGATAAGTTGCTTAAAGCTCGCGTGCTTGGTTGTAACTGTTATGATGTCCTATATATAAAGAAGTTAAGGCCAGGTTCAAACGTCGAACTTCACATGAGCCGAATCTAATGCAAATGAGAAAAATCTGTTGTTTTCACATTTGCATTAGATTCGGCACATGTGAAGTTCGACGTTTGAAGCGGGCCAAACATAAACAATTCATATGCCTATTTACATAATCAAGCTAATCTATGGTATTTTGCAGGGAGAGAAAGGGTTGGGTGAGAAGGTAGGAGCAACATTTTATAGGAATACACAACGAAACACGAGATAAGACCTCTGCGTTTGGTAGTTTGAAAGGGCAGTCGGCTTAATTCCAGGTGTAAATTAGAAACGCTCACAAACTCTCTCCGACAGTCCCTCTCAGAGAAAGGTTTTACAGACCAGAATGAATGTAGCTCATTAGAGCAGCAACAGTGATTTCAGTCTTTTTTTTGTTTTTGTTCTCTCCGCGACATAGCACATTTTCAAGTATTTATTGTTCTGATAACAATTTTTCGAGAGGTGACTTGCTCAGAGACGTCTGTCACAAAAGGTGTTGAACAGTGAATTGTTTGATGTCTTTTGGTCAAAGGACTTTTTCGGTTTGACGTTAGCGAATTTAAGATTGAGCACTACGGTTGAATGACTACGGTTGGACGAGCAGGAGAGGTCTGGTTCTTGTCGATGGTGGATTGGATCGAGTACGAACCGTTTGGCGCGAAAAAAAGAGATTTAAGATTGTAAACAAGCAAGCTGCTACGGTTGAATCACTTATCGACGGTCATCGTGTGAAAAATGTCATTTCATGAACCTCGTGAAGCCTTAGTTTGCGCTTTTTCTGATGGAGTGATCACTGAAGAAGAGTTTCAAGAGTGCCAAAGATGAGGTTAGCTAGGCACATAAGGTTAAACAGATATTATTTAAGCTTAACAAGCTTACTTGTTGTTTCTCGCCGCGGCGGCCGACGTAGTAACCCTGTCAAAATAGTAAAAATAATTTTTAACAATAAGAAAATAAACAATTAAAAACATCCGAAAATTTCAACCTATTTCATGTTGAAGCATATGCAGCGATCACTACAAAGCTATCGGTTTACTTACGAACTTCCACCGTGGATTATCCATGCTTTCGCTCCGCAGCGCTTCGTAAACTCTGAAAATGAAACGAAAAAAAAAAGAAATCAGTGTCACTTCTTTAAGAAACAAACAAAGCTTACTGGAAAACTCAGAAAATAAATCGAAAAGAAAAAAAATGTGGTATTTCTTTGAGTCACATACGAAATTCTCACCTTTGAAGTCACACGTTGTAGATCTTTGACTACGACGAGAAAAGCTTTCAAAACTTACCGTAGTGAAACACGACGGTAAGGAAAACACCATCCCATAACTTTGACGCAGGCGCAAAAGAGCTTAACCCAGATCCCGCGTACTCGTCCAACCGTAGCCGTTAACCGTAGTCTTAAATCTTAAATTCCCTGTTTTCACGTAGATAAAGTTTCTCATATACGTCTTTTAAACTACATGTACCCACGTACGACTGTCTCGTAACCTAAATATATCTTCAACGCAGGGTCAAAAAGGAGATCGCGGTGCGGCTGGCATTAAGGTGAGATCAATAAATTATTTACAGAAATGATTGAAGAGAACTGATCTGTTCTTGATATTTAACGTCGAGATACTTTCCTCCATTGTGTTTTCCTCGATCGTGAACTGAATTGTTACAGCAAGCTATTACAAGGTTTATCGCCGATTATTTTGTATTCGTTTTAGGGAGAGCTAGGAGAAAAGGGTGAAAAAGGAGGAAAAGGAGAGTTTGGTTCGAGCGGGGCACCAGGTCCTGAGGGGCCGGAAGGTTCAGAAGGACTTCAGGGTCCAGCAGGACCACCTGGCTTCCCTGGGGAGTTTGGTCCTAAAGGAGAGAGAGGCGACAAAGGAGAACCAGGGGAGAGGGGTGTGCAAGGACAGCCTGGGGCACCTGGCAACGACGGAGTGAATGGGACCAGAGGAAGTAAAGTGAGGAAATGGTGAAATCTTTAACCCTTTCACTTCCACGATCAGTCTCGATATTAATTCTCCTTACCGTCTAACATACATTGCTTACAATGTTAGTTCTGAGAATTCGATGTTAAATCAAACAATATCCCCTTTTTTCTTTATTCTCATCACTTGTCTGCTTGAAAATATGATATTACAAAGAGAAGTTACTTATTGGTCACTCTTGAAGCTGAAAGGGTTAAAGATGAAATCGGTCATCCGGTGTGGTGCCCTACCAACTGGACGCTGTTCATTTTATTGGCTCGTAATAGACCCGTGAGTGATGCAAAAAATGAATGTGGCTATTTAAAAATCTTATAACTATAAGAACTGTGGCGCAAAGTTTAAAGTTGTAATGGATTATCAGTTATGGACGCAACTTGCGCAGTTCCATACATATGTTAATAAGTAATCTAACATAGTACATACACAAAGTGCCATAGAGGTCCCTACTTTGACAGCAACATCTTTTTGATTTGCGATCCTATTTAAGGGCGATGTGGGTGATGTCGGTTTTCCTGGCAAAAAGGGTCAATCCGGAGAAAAGGTAAAGCATTTATGTCTCTTAATTTTGCGAAATTCCCACTCCTCAAAAATAAGAAATGTGACTGCATTTTCCCTCCATTACCTGTTTTTAGTGGCAAAGAGTTATCTCGTAAACAAAAGGATGTGTGGCCATTTAAGGTCCATCGCTCCAGGAAATAAGATGCCCCAAGTACGAGTTTTAAAAGAATAAGTTATTTTTTAAACCCGTTGAAACCCCGAAATTTTGTTGCAGGTTAACAAAATATTCGCTTACCTACGTTTTCATGGCAAGTACCCTCAGAAATGAACTGTTCAACAATATCGCTTTAACACAGCAGTCTACCCGACTTTGCAAAGGAATTGAAATTAAGGAAAGGCTGCTTTCTTAACAAACCGACCTCCCATCATTAACATCGTCGTCGTCGTCGTCATCAGTTTAAGGAGATTTCGAAAAACCGTTGGAGTATTCTATAGAAAATTCAGCCAATCAGAATGCAGAAAAATCCGTCGGTATTTCACTGAACCCTCCAATCGTGCAACACATTGATTGCGTGACCAGAATGTATCTTTTTTTTTTCTGTTTTAATTATGGGTATTAATGTTGTCTACAGGGAGAACCTGGAGAAATTGGCCCTCAAGGACCCAAGGTAAAAAGATTGCTATCTATAGACTAATGCTTTCATTTTTCGTGGTGGTTCGTATTGTTTAAGAGGAGACCGCGCCCCTTTGGATGTTTGGATGAAGCAATTAACTTGTAATACGGCTTCAGTTCCAGACCGGTAGGAAAAACCACGAAAATATTATTCTCGCACCCTTTTTGACGTTTAACTGCAAAAATACCAGTAACCCTAGTAATCAGTATTTTTGGCTTTTACTAACTATAACTATGTTGGCTGCTCTTGGCAGTAAGCTTTGATGTGATATCACCTCGTTTGCTTTTGGTCGAAAACCGCGATGCACACCTTCCTATTGTGACTGATGTTTGAATTTACAGGGTGAACCCGGCTTAACAGTCACTGGACCAACGGGCCCCCAGGGACAGCCAGGACCTCCGGGAGACACGGGGCCTCCGGTAAGCCATATAAAGCAGAAATACGCCATGTTGATCCATCTAAAAAACACCTGGCTTAACTTTTTCCTGTGCGTTGAAGCTGTTAACAGGCAGATTTGACAAAGTAGGCAAAGGCGTTTTTCCAGATGGCAACCGAAAGTGGACGTTTTGCATTCATGGGTAGTGATTTTGCATACATTTTGAGCTAAATCGTCTCTATAACAGTATAGATACTCTATAATACAAATTTGGTAGCGTCGAGGCAAGTTAAAACGACAACTCCTCACTTCCGGTTGCCGTCCGTCGCTCTAAAACGCCGGTGCTTAAGTTCCCTACGTGACGTAATTGACGACAACGCGCGCAGAGCTAAAAAGCGACTTGACCAATGGCAGAGCGGGAAAATGAGCACCAGGAGTAGCGTTCAGTCCTTTCCGCGTGCTTTCGTATTCTCGTTTGACGCTGACATTGTTCTTGCTAAATCTGCCTTCAGAGTGAGTCTCTCAAGGCCTTAGCATTTTTTTTAGCAAGATGCTGTTTGCAGCCTTCACTAGGGCGTCTAAATAGTTTGGTAATTATATACAAGTTGTAGTTCCCTACAAATAATAAAACCCAAGATAATGTCGCCCTCCTGCTTGCAGAACGACGTCGAATCTCACGTTTTGTCGCAGTGCATACGTGTATCATGTCGTGCCCAGATCTAAGGCGTCGATGCACTAAAGGTACACGCATCCGGCTCGACTAATTAACAAACGATTCTTTTTATTCACGACGGAATGTGTTCTTATTTGCATGTTAGGGACCACCCGGTCCCACAGTCGGAATTTCTGGTATCCCTGGTCCCCCCGGCAGAGATAGCGACGTCCGTGGCCCTCCGGGACCGCCTGGACCTCCGGGTCCCCCGGGAAATGGTGAAGCCTTGGTTGAGATTGGGCATACATCTCCGAAAGACGACCGGGGAATGAGTCCATTATCTCCCGCAGTAAGTTTTGGTAGAGCTGTGTAGTTCTTTCAAACTCGGGGGCTTTCAAGATTAACCTTATGATATTTAAATCCTTAAACATTTTGACTCAATATTCTCGGCGAAAAAGAATGACCTTATACATCCGGAAGTAAAATTTTATCTTTGTAAACGGCTAAATCGCAAATGAGAAAACAAATATTACTGAAAAAGAAAAATATAAATTTGTATAAGGGCGCCACCAGGATTTGATGGAGAAAGAACCATCATCTGTCCAATGCACTTCAACGCATCGGTTGTTTTATGCGACGGAAACTGGTTTACAGAGCGTTTTCACAGGGTGTCACGGCGGCCATATTGGTGTACCAGGCTAACCCTCTGAGAATAGGCCATTTCCGAATTACCTTAGGCCTCTTTTTCAAAGCGAGTCTTGGTGCTCATCCTTTCATATGCAAATCATTTTCATTCACATGAAAATGAGTTTAATTCTCTATTTTTGCATTCCCCATAGTACACTTTGTTTGCCCACCAAATTTTGCATAAACTATTGTTTTCAAATGCTCTTGGGACACTGCATTTTCCCCAGAGCATTTGAAAACAATGGTTTATGCAAGATTTGGGGGCAGACAAAGTTAATTATGGGGAATGCGAAAATAGAGAATTTGTACGTGAATGAAAATTGATTTGCATATGAAAGGATGAGCACCAAGACTCGCTCTGAAAAAGAGGCCTGAGGTAATTCGGAAATGGCGTATTAAACTCTATTACATTTTCTTTTGTTTCATTAAACCAATGTGGCCGCTGGCCACGTGAGTGAACGCACTCCATTCTACTCCAGTGCCAGTCTTAAGAACCCTGTCGTGTACCTTTTTCTGACCTGTTCAATCAATCAGGTTAGGATCTCTGTTGCCTACCTTCTTTGATCTGTTCAACCAGCCAGTTTAGGATCCCTGTGGCCTACCTTTCTTTGACCCGTTTATTTTCTGTTTAAGGTGGTTGTGTTTGACTCTCAAGTAGAACTTGTCAAGGCCGTTGTGATGGTAAAAACAGGCACTCTGGCATTTGTTCTGTCAGAACAGCTGCTGTATATCAAGAGCTCAGAGGGTTGGAAAACGATACTGGTAAGGCGTCTCTTATAAACCTGTAAACTTAACGAGCTTGTTTTGAACAAATCGAAATACCTTTACTGCGCTTTGGGTAGAATTTATCATTTGATTGAATTTCATCATATAGTCTTTGATCTCTCTTTCGTCCAAGAGCTCTCCACAGAACTTCAGGAGACACAAAAACGAAGAACATATTGTTTTTTCCTCGTAAAACTAGTGTTTTTCCTATGTCAGAAGATAGGTTGAATGAATTTGTTGTTGTTGTTGTTGTTGAACAGTCTGGTTTACATATATTACATAAAAAGTATGCTTGTATAACAATACGTTGTTGTCTCTCAATTGTTATAACTATACGTGTGCGAAATTTTTGTTTCCTAGCTTGGACCAACCATATTTGCGGCCCCCACGGAAGTTTCCAAAACAACAAGACAAAGCATTACAGCGGTAACTTGTTTGTTCTTTCATCTCCATATTACAGTGTTGTGCCAATACACCATTTCGCCAGTGATCGGTTCCGAGCTAATTGCGAGTAGATCCAGTCTTTTCTGGGGGCAAACAGTCAAAATTTCAAATTACGTTTTAAAATGACCGTTTACTCCACAAAGGACTGGATCTACCCACAATTCACTTGGAACTGATCATTAGCGAAATGGTGTATAGATCGTTTTCACTCACTTGCTCAGCGGCCATATTGGTTCTTTAAAGAAAACAAAAAAAAGAAAAACACTTGTAACTGGAGTTCAATGCCAAGAGGGTTAGCCTGGTACACCAATATGGCTACCGTTCCTCTGTTTTGGTACACCAACACGGCCGCCGTGACGTTATGTGAAAGCGATCTATTGGTCTCCCCTAGGCGTGAGGTAACCTCGTTTTTATACAAACCTCTCCTCTTTTCATATGTGAATCATATAGTTTAGATGCTGGCCAGTTTGCATTTACAAGGCCAATTCCTACATCCCTTCCAGTCAAAAGCCTGGTCAAACCGCAGCCGTCTTTGCATATCTATAATTTGTTGAGGTTACCTGGAAATCGTAAGAACATATCAGGGAAATCGCTGTGCTCACAGAACTATTTTTTTCTTAACCGGTACTGTATTTTGAAGTTTCCTTTCCTTTAAAACGATATAAACAAGGTTGGCTAAGAAAGTTCATTTTGCAGGCTCCTACAGGACTAAGTCTTCCGCCAACCAACGTCAAGCTGAGAGGTCGATATGTGAGTGTTAACCCTTTAACTCCCAGGATCTGATTATTAATTCTCCTTTCTAGCCGCTATACATTTTCTTGTACATATAGTCAAGATAATTTGGATTTATATCAAGATAACACCATCTGGCTGATATGTTTGTCTATTAGGGGCGTACCTGACTGTAAGCCAGTTAAACACGGTTTTAGAAGATTTTTTTTTTTTTTCGAATGGCCAAATTACCCTGTTACTTCCATTGGTATACATTGCATTTGCTCGGGTAAGCGTATGTCAGTATGGTTTTATGGTGGCGGGCTGAAAGCTAGAAAATGCCCCAGGAACGTCCCTGTGTATTCTCGCCACCTGTCTGCTGGACAATATATTGATATCGTAAGGTGAAGTATTCTGGAATTAAATGGTTTAAAATGATAGATGTTTAGCAAGTGATTTGCAAGAGGAGGAGCAATCCGTTCACACCTTTAGCAGAAACCTGCGCTGTTTCTCCACGTATGAAAATAAATAAATAAATAAATAAATACCTAATTGACCACTCCTCTAGAGGGGCTTTTAAGGGCCAATGAAACAAATAATACAAATGAAAATAACAGAAGTAAGAATCCCAACACTAAGTAAATAACTTCGCGCGGATCGAGTCACCAGTTGGCTATTTACAAGGATGACCGAGGAGTTGAACCAGGCACTAACCCAGAACAACACCAGCTAGTGGCCAGAGCAGGATTTGAACCCGGGTCACCGCATTGAAATCCAGCGCCCTTAACCACTCGGCCATCCTGCCTCCTCACAAAATAGAGATGCAATTCAGGTTACATTGCTATAGTCATAAGGCAATACATTTTACAAGCTTAAAAAGATATTTTGTGCGGTAGAGACCTTAACCAGTATAAAATCTTAACGTTTTCTCTCCATATCTTAATTTTGCAGTTGCGCATGGTGGCCCTAAATCTACCGCTGACTGGAAGGTTGATGAGTACCAGGGGCGCCGATGAAAAGTGCTGGCATCAAGCTCGTGACGCGAATATGACTGGAATATACAGAGCGTTCATTTCTAACAGGTTTCAACACATATATACAATCGTCCACAAAGAAGACAGAAATCTCCCTGTTGGAAATCTTGAGGTAAAAGCTCGACTATTTGATTTAGCTTTGCCATGTTCTGTGGTTTGTTAACTAAACGCGTGCCACTATTTCTATTAATGTAAGGCAAGACCAACCAATGGTGTCATACTCGACCGGTCGGAGTTTTGCCTATTTAGCGACGGTTACACTTATTTGATTTCAAATGCTCATTGGTTCTTGTTTGTATTTTATGGTCGCTGTGATTGGCTGTTGTAGATATTTTAGTTGTGTTTTTTCTCCATTTTTATTTTTGAATCAACAAGTTTTTTGAAACGGATTCACTATAAAAGTTAACGTTAAAAAACAACGACGTTTCGACGGTTCGACGGTCTGAACAAACAGAGTGTCTCGATCCGCGCGAAGTTATTTACTTAGTGTTTCTTCATTCCGCAATTTTATTTTTTTGTGTGTATGTTTTGTTTCTATGTAAATATTTTAGAGTTTTGGTCAGTATCTTATTAGCATTTTATAATTGATTGCATATATTTTAGCGCATTCAAAAATTTTTTTTTACTGTTCAACTTGAAAATGACCGTCGAACGATCGAAACGTCGTTGTTTTTTAACGTTAACTTTCATAGTGAAATTTTTATTTTTAAACTATTTTTCCCAATTCCATGCATCCTTGTGTGCTTTCTCATACAACTGAGTATAGATGAAGGCGTGTGCAGTGCATGATGCTTCTGCAATGTCGTCAGTGCATGCTGACGCAAAATCTTCTCTCCTTGGATTCAACGTAGAGCTTTATGTTATTTACCAGTGATTAATTTTGTGGGGTTAATAACTTCTCATAGTGACTGATATTGAGTGGTCTATCTTTTCATTTATGTCTTACCAGGGCGATCAACTGTTTCCTTCTTGGAATTCTATCTTCACTAAAAGATACGCGTTCAATCCCGACATTCCAATCTACTCCTTTAACGGAACAAACGTTCTCACCAGTCCAACTTGGTAAGTCGTCTGACTTTTTTTTTTTAAATATACTTTGCGGACTATAGTACTGATACTAACACGTAGAAAATGGGGGGACGCTAACATCAGCAATAACACTACTACTAAAGGTAATAGTAATAGTACTACGTAGTACTAATGGACCAATGACACAAGATAACACAGCACAGATAACACAACATGATGTAAAATACCATGGTATGGCATAGCACAGCACAGCACAGCAGAACGAAATTCTGGAATCTAAAATGGCTGTGCACGGAAAACAGGCGATAATAAGAAGCATTTTTGTTGCACACTTGAAGGTTATCTTTACGCGTTAAAAAAAAGTTCAGCAATTCAGAGTCAATTTGTTGTAAGAATGAAAATTCCTTTTAAGATCCGTTTCACCAATTTATAGTGGCAATATTGTTGTACGAGAAGTCGTGTTTTAACAGGTTGTCGTAATGGAATAGCGTATCTGCTATTTGAATAACGCCCTTATTTCGATTACAAAACTTCCACAAAATAAGGTTGCTAGTGAACATTAATAGGGTAACGCAATGATGGTTTTAGGTCTTACTGTCGGCCTTTGTTTTTGTGTGTTGGTTGCGTGGTAACCCAGGTTTCTATACCACTGTACGGTCTTTCTCCAAAGATGCGAGAAATAGTAAATTGACTCATTTCGCTGCAGGCCTTTCAAGCACATATGGCATGGCTCGTTTCAAGATGGCAACAAATACTCAAAGAACTGCCGCAGCTGGTTGAGCAGTAGTTCCCAGGAATTTAGCACGGCCTCGGCCTTGAATGGCCGCGCTCCAATCCTAGACGAACGCGAGTTTCCGTGCAGCAGCAATTTTATTGTTTTATGCTTAAACGTTAACCCTAATCAGCGGAGACGGTTCCGATCTACAGAAAAGCATGTGTTATGAAAGGAGTCTATATTCTGATTGCGACGCTGCCAAAATAAAAAAACCGTCCAGAAGGAGGCCATGCCATGTTGGAAATCAGGTCTGCGTGCTGCCACCAACGTTTCAGTCCTGAAAGAATTCCGCAGAAGTTAAAATGCGACGTTTCTGCTCAAGAGTTCTAGAACATTGTGTTTTGTTTAAGCTACATGGTTCACTGACTATGATATTTATGGGCTCTCAAGATGTCTAATAATAAGCTTGAGTCGCATTATTACTGCGACTGTAATTATTTCCTTCTGGGGAAGCAAGGAAACTTCTACAACACCAAGAGGCTAGCTAGCAACACTTTGTTACTATTCAGTTTAGATTTTTTAAATTCGCTCATCATTTACAGAACATCCTTTATAAAATGATGTTGATCTCTGATTACAAAAGCCGCGCTTGCGTTGGTTTGTCAAGAGTTTGCGTCAAAGTGGGTAAAGTGTCTCGCGGCTTGCTTCAGCTCGTAACGGCTAAAATAGGGCGTTACGACGTTGCGTGACAAGTTGCGGGAAGCATGCAACACTGCGCGTAACAACGCAGTAGTTTAACTCAACAACGCTGCAAAATGATCGTTAAGGTCTTTAGACCTTCCAGTTGGCCTGTTGTTTACCGTTTTGAACCGCGCTTTTTGGTGGGAAAGATTGAAAAGGTTTGTGTAAAGTTTGGCACCCTTTATCATGTTCGAATAGACCAATTCCGATATATTAAAATTCATACTTGATTCTGAGGCTTGGGGAATAAAAGAAAGGAAATTACTTTTTAAAACCCAAGCCTCGATTTGGTTTCTTTTGTTTTATCCCCCCAAGCCTCGGAGCCAAGTCTGAATTTTAATACATCGAAATTGGTCTATTTCATGACGTCCTTTGTTGGAATGAAACAATAGGGCATTTCCGAGATCGCTTGAGCCTCTATTTCAAAGCGAGTCTAAGTGCGAAGTCTTTGTTATGAAAATGAGTTTTCGCTCATATGGAACGCTGAACTTATTACCATCACAAAACTTTCGCACTTTGACTCGCTTTGAAATAGAGGCTCAAGCGAACTCGGAAATGGCCCATTGGTATAACAGCGTAATTTTGAAGTGTTGCTACGCTACTTCATTGAGCAAACTTCAGAGGTTTCAGCTATTGTTGACTGTCAATTAAGTAATAAGATCATTTGAAATATCTGCTCTTTGTTGCTGGTATCTTATCATTTTGCCTCCTTTTTTTGGCCATACCTTTGTTTCTATCAAGTCAAGTCAAGCGAACTCCAAGGTAGCACACTAGCTTGGGGCACCCGAAGCGTAACCAACGGCAACGGGAACGAAAACGTCTCCCCAAAACATACATTTTGTTTATGGTAACTCTTTGATACATGATTATGCCAACTCCGTCAACTTGAAAAACGTGGGCGAACTATCGGCAAGATTTCCACGCAGCCCCATACATTAACTGTACATGAATTTTGTGACTCTTTTCGTTTTTGGAACAGGGTTAGTTTGACAGTGATGCATATATAATAATTGTATGCAGCTGTGCGGTAATCTTTAATTCCGAACTATCCGCTAAGAACTAAATTACTGTGAAAAGCGAAAAAAGCAAATAAAAGAGAGAAATTTATCGTTAAACGCTCGTGTGTAAGACAAGGCCGAATTGAATTTGATCATTTCACGTCGTTGCTCTGAAGGGGACGGCAAAAAAATTATACCAATACGAAGAACGCACCTGCAGAACGAATGTTTTTGTTGAAAGAAACTATATTGTTTTGAGGCGTTTTCGTAGCTATTGCCATCGCCACTGATTAAACTACCGGCTCATCTTCGGTGTAAAAACCTGTGAAGTTCACGAGTGACGTAAAACAAAGACAACAAAACACTATAAACAATAGCGTGCATCGAAACAATACCTCATAAAACAAAGAAAACCTCGTCAGGTTTTTACACCGAGGCTGACCCAAACTACCTTTATAGTAAGCGACCATTATCGAATGGGTTCATCCTTAAATCACCCTTCAACTGACAATTTGTAGCCCTTCTACTCACGCGAAATTAAGTTGAAAACGATGTTCCATCGTTGTGACTTTTCTTCTGCAAAAGGTAGTGATGTCTCAGCTCGCGGACAAGTAGTCATCAAATATGCTAATCTTCAGTTGTCGCTCTCTGCTCAATGGAACTGATTTGCACGCTTGCACATTCGTGGTGAAAGAAATAGTGTTTTCATCACGTCACCGCGGCCATGTTGGTGTCCCAAACTAAACCTCTGGGAATCGTATTCTGTTTTAATGCAAAAAGCTTCTTTTGTTTCAGTAAACCAATATGGCTGATAGTCACGTGAGTGAAGGCACTATTGCTGGTTTGCATGTGACGTCATGGCAGGCATGTTAGTGGTCAAGAACAATACTCTGTCTCTCTGCTGGGAACTAAACTTTATTTCCATGCAAATTCTGCAAAACAAAATTGTATTGTTTTGACCACCAGCATGGCCACCTTGTCACGTGAGTGAAATCAAGCAATAGTCTTGCAAAATAAAACTTAACACAAGCAATCTCTCTTCAATTAGAAAAAGAAACGGCAAAGCATTAATTAACATTGTAAGACCAGGGAAAGCGAGAAGATTTTTTTGTCTTTTATTGATTTTTTATTTGATAGATTTCTTTACAAGAATATTACAAAAAGAAAAAAGAAAGACAGGACGGCTGTATATAATAAATAACAACTAAAAAACTACAAGCTACCGGATAAACTACAATTATTTGGTGATAACCTTTCTCCACCTGACGTCGTGAAAAGTTCGATTTCCATTTGATTCAGTAATCGTAATTTCAATTTGATATATTAAGGCTACTTTTGCAAGATAAATTTTTAATGACGGAGGATGGCCTTTATTCCGGCAGGAGTAAATATGTTGTTTTGCCAGCATTAAGAAATGATTGAGTAGATGAAAGTCTGCTTTCCTTTTCCAAAGTCCAACAATTTTGTCAATCTCTGATAACGCCTCGACTTTTATATCTATCATATTGAACCAGTTAATTAAATCCTGCCAAAACTTATTCGAATAATCACATTCTAATAAGAGGTGTTCAATAGATTCGCTTTCTCCTTTTTTATGTACATAAAGACGAAGGTGCAAGACCGATTTTATGGAGAAACTTATTCGTCGCTAAATACCTATGTAGCACCTTAAACTGGAATTCACGTGATTTGGAATCTACAGTTGCCCTGAAAGGAATACGAAATATCTCTTTCCAATCTAGTTGATAATTGTATTTTTCAGAATAGTTTAACTATGCAGTTGGTATAAACTCGACCTTTGAGCGAACTTCTTTGTAAATAATTTTTGAAATAGCGTTATCGAGACCGCCGGATATTGTGACCATTCATAAGTAAGTGAGCACTATTGGAAACCGAGAAATTCTTTTGATAGTTTTGCAAGTTTTTAAATGATGTCGCCACTGAGTTGGAATTGCGTCTATAATCGCCATAAGCTGAAACTTTTCTTTAGGTGTGAATGACGCATTTGCCATAATTTGAAAGCCAGTGATCACACCATTTTCTTCAGTCGTAAGATCTTCAAGTGTAATTATTCATTTTTCAAAAAATGCTTCACAGAAAACATGTACAGGTTTGCCTTGTATACAAATAAACTTATCATTCCAAATAACTGTGTTGCATGTGTATCTCTTGGCACACCGCTTGTTCTTATTCGCAACTGAGTATTCTGCGAAACAACGGAAACATTTTTCATAATACTTGGGTAATTGAATGCATAATTTCTTGAGATCAAATGCGCAAACTAAATCCCATAATCCCAATCCCATTGTCTACCAGAATTCTTTGGATGTTTTTATTTCCCCGCACGATGATGGTAAAGGTTTCTAAACAAATAATAAACAAGTACGGCGATAAAGGGTCACCCTGTACAACACCTCTACATATGTTAAGGGCTTGTTGAAAAACCATTATTCATAACAGAACTTGTTATATTTTGATAGAAGGTCCTAATCCAACGTATGAAAGTAGGGCCAAAGTTTAAAGCCGATAACGTTTCTAACATAAAATTCCTATTAATCGAGTCAAATGCTTTTTTGAAATCAATTGCTACCATTAAGCCTTGGATCTGTTCTCTTTCTGTAAATTCTAAAATATCATCTATTGCCCTAACTGCGTCAAAAAATAGACTTTCCTTTTACATATCCATTTTGATTATGTACTACACCAGGTATGACATCTTGAAGTCTCTTTGTAATTGCTTTTGATCCAATCTTTGTGTTTACATTTATTAGTGAAATCGGTCTCCAGTTTGAAATTTGTCTCCTGTCTTTTCCTTTCTTTTCTACAAGCGTTATAACCGCTCGCTTTTGTGAATTCGATAACTCCCCATTCCCCCTTTCTACTAATAGCTTACCTAAAATAGGCCAAAAAGTTTTATAGAATTCTAATACAGTAAGTCCATCATTACCGAGTGATTTGTTTTCTTTAAAAGACCGAACGGCTTTGAAAACATTCTTCCACTGTGAGTTTGCCCTCACACGTAGCTGCTTTTTCTGGCGGACGTTTAGGGATTTCGGAATGACAGAGGAATAAATTTGCACAGTCTGGCGAGTTACCCTCACTATCGCACAGACCAGTGTAAAAATCTTCAAGTTCATTCATAATTATCTTAGGATCCGAGCTTAAAGTTCCGTTTTTAGTAAATATTTTACAGACAGAGTTTTTAGCTTTTTTATGAGATTCTAGACTTAAGAAGGACTTGGTGTTTTTTTCGCCCTTCTCATACCAAGACGCTCTAGATCGAACAATAGCACCCTCGGAAAGATAATCGAAATGTGCCTCGTACTTACTTTTGAGGATTTCGAGCTGCTCAAAATTTTCTGTTGACGGATCGGCAGAGCACTTTTCCTGGTAAAATTTAAGAGAAGTTTCAATTTCAAGTATTTTTATTTTTCTTAGCCGTGCTTTTTCTTTGCTGTATCTCATCGAGACTTGTCTGATTCTGTGTTTTATAAGATCCCAAACCACTCTTTTATCATTTACATTTTTGAACTCCTCAATCCAAACCGGAACACTGTCCGTGACGAGTTTTATGTACCCCTCATCCTTAATTAAGTTAGAATTAAATTTCCAGTGGGACGGACCGTGTCTTTGTTCTTCAATTCCATTGAAAAGTAGTGTAATTGCTGAATGATCTGATTTTATAGAGGGTATCATCCTGACAAATGTCACTAATCAACCAAAAATCTAATCTTCTTTGATTCAAAGGTTTTGTTTGCCTCCAAGTAAATAACCTTTTATCCGGATTCCTTGTTCTCCAGATATCAACAAGGTCCAAATCCAAACAAATTTCTTCAAGTAGCTTAACCGACTCTTTTTGGGCTGGTGACCCACCCAAACAATCCAAATTAGAATCGAAGGTGACATTGAAATCGCCTCCAATAACAACCGTTTTTGCTCAGGACTTGAGATTATACCATCCAGCCTTAAAAAAAAAAAAAATCTTAAAAAAATAAATCTGGAATTCTTTGAAATATGTACACTGATCGCGTACTTTATTTGGTGCATAAATGTTGGCAAAAACATATTTTGCTCCTTGTACAGTCGCACTTAAAAAAATAAATCTCCCAGCGGGATCAGAAAGGCAGGATTCGTCTTCAAAATCTAAATCCTTTCTTATAAGTATCATCACACCACAACTATGGTGACCCGTGCGCAAAAAACATTTTCCCGCCCCACTGAGTTTTCCTTAAATTCTCGATGTCTTTCGAACTGTATGTTTCTTGAAAGTAAATAATGTCTGTTTTTTGTTTATTTAACCAGATAAACAATGGTTTCCTTTTATCAGGCGATCAAATTCCACGAACGTTTAGTGAAAGAAGTTTAAAATTTACATTATCCTTGCTGCTTGCAAATATATAATCAATGTGTCACAAAAACGACTTATTTTCAAAACGGTCGCTTCACGATAACAGCCTATACACCACACACAGAAACAATTGAACGCATACACTATAAACAAAAAGGTTACAAAAACACAACCACGAAAAGTACGCCACCAACACAATGAGAGAATAATAAGGTTCTAAAAGGGTCTTGAGATTTAATTAAACCTTAATTTATACCCGTGAGACTATGGACTTATAACACTTGTTATAAAGAAACAAATGCTAGATAAGAAAAGAAAAAACCTTGGCGAAATTAGCTGTTAGAATATGCAGTACAAGTGTTAATTAGGGTATGCAAAAAAAATTATCTCAAGTCTGATTATCAACGAGCAGAGACGCTGTACTAATAAAGTAAATAAGGGTATACAAAATATTCTTCGGTAGCCCGTTTTTGTAGACAGAAGAGTGGATATGATTGCTTTAAATAAATTAGTGATGCTTGAGAAAGCTTAGCCAGTGTTAGCATTACACAAGCTTAGCTTAACTTAGCTTAGTTTTAACTAGCATCATCTTGATGCGGTAACAAATATTCCGGCAAAGTGTTCCCTGAGTATTTACTGCCATTAATGATCAGATTTTTACCTTTGATAAACACTTTTTCAATGTCCAGATTCTTAGCTTTCTTGGAAGCCGCTCGAAGTTTTGCTCGTTCTCTTGGTGATTCAGGTGAAAGATCCTTATCGATTACCACGGTCGAGAATCGAGAACTTTTAAGCAGTTCTTTCCTCCTGAACCAAATTGACTCAGAGTCCATGCGTTAGACAAACCTTGCCAATATCGGTCTCGGGCGAGGTTCTCCTTTTGATGTCGATGAAGCTCTATAGTTAGTATTGGGCTTCCCTGTACGGTAAATTGCATGAAATTTAATGTCACAAGGTGCGCCTAGATCAGACAAAACTTGCTCCACCTAGTTTTAAATACAAACGTCATTCGTCTCCTCAGCTCTTTCTTAGGAGTAATCTTCTTGCTTCACAATTCGAACTCTCAAGTTTTCAAAATCTTCCTTTAATTTCTGCGGTGCTGTCAAGTAACTGTTGTAAAATTTTGTTTTTATCTTGTAGCGCCTCGACCTCTTCCCAAGCTGCGCTTAAGGATTTTGTAGTCTCATTTAATTCCCCTTTGAGAGATTTTATTTTAAGATCGCATTTTAAGGCTGCAAAATCTTCATCAATCTTGGTAAAGCCGTTCTCAATTCTTTCCTGAATACTTACAAGTTTCTCGATAACTTGCCATTAATCATCTTCTCCGGCTGACGAATTTGAAACTCGCAGACGCTTTTTCTCTTTGGCTTTCGACGTTCTTGACATACTTCTAGTTCGATAGCTTGTAATGTGTACTGATCTACTAAGGCACAACCCGTACCAATACAATAGGGCAAACAGATAAAGACGCCCGTAGGTTAGCGGACTAGTAGCTCATTCGTGATCTGACCGCTATGATGGTCAGCCCCAGTCTCCTCAAAGCGAGAAGATGGTCTGATGCAGAGGTCGAAAGTCTCTATCTGGCGCGGGTTTGTTTCGGAGGGATTTTTGGTTGATTTTAATCAGATATCCTTGAGTCCAAATGTTTCATCTAACATGTTGCATTCGTACACCTAAGGGACGGTTTTTGGCTCCAATTAATGGGACAATTATTGAATTAACCGAGCGGTGAAATATTATTTTTGTCTCTATTTTGTCTCTCTTTCTCTTAATCTCGTTCGCCTTCTTTTTCTTTTGTTTTTTTAGTTTTCGAAACTTACATAATCCTTTATTTTGTTTAATAAATATCATATTCCGAATTACAGTGTGATCACAAAGAACGAAATTTTAAAAAACGCAAACACTGAAAGACTCCGAAACTAAAGCCAAGAAAAAAGTTTCAATTAAATATTGTTTAAAGTTATATATGTTTATTTTGAAACCCAATACTCGTATATCTTTTCCTCTCTCCAGAATAGGAGAGCACTCAAAGATCAATCACCCCAAACGAATGGTAACATTTTTTTTAGCATACCGTATCCACTACAGGGGGGGGGGGGGGTTACCATACATTTACCAGTCCTTTAGGAAGCAAGCTAAGAGGCTAATCTTAAGGAATTATAGCAAATTAATGCACGTAGGTTCAGAAGATGTACTGAATCACCGCAAACCCGTACCCTAAAACAACAACAATAGCCACAAATAATGTTATCATGCTCAGTAAATTAAATTTAACTCAGCCAAGCGACCTGGGAAAGGCTCTTGACAAATATCATTGAAAGTCCAGCAGTGCCAGCAATGATCATCCAGAAATGTTCGGACAGCGGTGATTCTGGAAAAATATTCCTTGCAAGGGACGCGGCCAACCCGGCCGTTCGCCAGTATCATTGCTGTCGTAAAGACCGCCTATCAATACAACTCCTGTATAGAAGGCTATAAAAGGAACGAACAGGCCACTTTGAGCTCTTACGTAAGACAGAGCAAGGAGACGCGTGCCTTCGATGTCAGATTTGCCCACGCTTGCCACATGGAAGATTTCCCCACAGACTTGCCCTGTATCATCGATTCTTCATCCGCTTGTGTTTTATTCAGTTCTTCGAGTTGTGTTGCGTGTTCGTCTGAATTGCTTTTCAGCAGGTGGTACGTGGCAGAATAATTCGGTTTTTATTTTGCATTTTTTTGCTTGTACCTCTATTGGCTTGCGGATGCTAGTTCTGTCGCAATTGCACCAACTGTAACTCAGGATCTAGCGTAAAGGCGTGTCTGTCATGACGGCATTACTGGATAGAATTAAACCAATAAATAGCAAATCCTGCATTGTAAAACCAATTGTTCACGTTTTTGCTCTGTAGTCAGCCTACAATGCAATTTCATTCACTGTCGCTATGGGGTAGAATTGTATTACTTCAAAACAAAATGAAAAACGCACGCTATCTTTGGATTCGAACATGACTTGCCTACCCGAGTGAGCCTGCGGCCGAAAACGTTTTTTTTATATATACAAATATCCTTGAATCACACGAAATTTTCTGTAATGTTTTCAAAGGTTTTGGGTTATCCATCCAGGCTTTATGGCCTTCGTGATTGTTTAATTCCGGTTTGACACGGGATGGGAGATAGTTGACGAGACGTGTAGCACCTTCTTGACAAAACTCATCCCATAACTAACAAGCGTTGGTGGAGTGGAATAACTGTTTTATTAAAAACCCCACAAATTATGGATAAATCTGCAAGATACATGTGTTAATCTCAATAGACACATTTTTAATACTGCCGTTCCATACTGTCAGTTTCATCAGAAATCTAAGATGGAGGTATAGCATAAATCGAAGCCCATCCACTGACTTATTTATTTAAGTCAGCTTATGACGTTTAGTTATGGTTCTTTCTTTCTTCATACATGTAACTTTAAGGGAAATAGGATTTATATTAAGCATTTTAGTCACTTTTTTTAACATAGAAATATTGTAAAGCGCCTAGGGCAAGTAGTGATTAGGCGCTATAGAAATAAATTGTATTATTATTATTATTATTGTTATTATTATTATTATTATTAGTTATTTTACAATGATAAAATCCTATATCTGCAATTACAATATGCGATGAAATATTACATTTATATAAATTGCCCTATACCACAAAAACGTTTTCCTTCTCAGATATGATTAAATAACTTGCAGGCAATCTAGTGTTAAAAAAATAGTAATAAAATCACGTATTTCTTAAATAGTAACTTTCTCCCTTCTTATTTGCGATCAGTTCCACAAGTCTGCTGTGGTACTTAACACATACATCGCCATTCCGCCTGTGGTCGAGAAAACTAGGGGAGTCAATGCAAAGTTCCCTGTTCGATCTCCATTACTCTTTGCGCATACTGCCTCTTCTTCTTGTTCTCATGTTTCTTGTAGATCTGCTTTGCGGTCAAGTCTCTGTACGACTCTGAATTGGGGTGACACACCCAAACATCGAAAAATGCAGATCTCTGTCTCTCCCAAAAGCCTCGAGCGTGAAAATCTAAACGGGCGTCCGGGGCTTTGTTAGCGCGATGATTTAACGTCTCCCCAGTAACCTCTTGAAGAACTGGCTCTACTTCCACATCATTACAGACAATTCTTCTTCTTCTTCTTCTTCTTCTTATTATTATTATTATTAAATACGCCTGCTCACCAGGCTACCTTATTTTCCTTTTGTTCGCTTTTTCACTCTGTCCGGATCACTGAACAATTTTTGTTTTCGCAGCCAATTATCAAGTGAAGCCTACATTAAGAAGTAATAGAGGTAAAAAGTAAGATTGCAGTTTCTCTTGCTTCTTCCTCAGTTATCCTGTTCCTTTTTGGTTTCGGTCGCACGATTTCTGCCAGTTTCTCAGTGTGCGGGCACAGAATCCTGCGATAGGTATGGGATATTTGAAAATTTGCTAAACGTGACTCTTCCAGATAACGTTAAACAAAAGACCAAAAACATGAAACAATACCTAATAACCCCTAAGGCATTTACAGAAAACAATAATTTTCTTCCAGACTATTTAATTTCATCGAATTGAGAAAGTTTATTGTACTCGCTTCAAAAACGCGTTAATAATTGATGAAGGAAATACAAAGAAATTAATGTTGAATGAATGTTTATACCTGATATATAAACACGACTAAATCTGATATAAACACGACTAAAGTTTACAGCCGATTCTATCTAGGAAAAATAATAATAAACCCAACAATTATTGAACAAATGACTGAGATCTACCACAAAAGTTTTTGAAACTGTTCAAAAAGCTCGCAGACGTGTTATATCGGGTATGAAAACACTCGGATAAACTGAACACAATACTTTACTTTACATTAAGTTCTCTTGCTATAGATCACCAACTGTTGACACTGTTGTAGAGGTATACGCGCGAGTTTGGTTGATACAACTGGAACAGCGAGACAACTCGCCTCCCCGAGTTGTCTAGCCTCCCACGCATTCGTTTTTAGGAGAGTCGTATTTCACCTCCTCCCCAGGAAATACTGTCGGACTCCTCTAAAAACGACAGCGTGGGAGGCTACGAGTTGTCTCGCCCACCCGAGTTGTCTCACCACGCGAGTTGTCTCGCCCACCTCATGTAAACGGTTGATAGAACTTTTCGAAGAATTAAGTAGAAAAATAGCTCGCCCAGGGTAACTCGGGGGAAGGGTTCAGTCTCGGGTACCCGAGACCATATAAACAGGCCCTAGGGCCTCAGGTTACAAAAAAATGAGGACTGTGAACTGAACTCATGGTTGAAGGATTGCATTGTTTCTTCGAAAGCCATCAAAGAGAGAGGAGACGTACAAAATGCAACATCCCCAATTGTCAGTCGCCCTAAAGCAAAAAACAAAGGGATTTACAAAGGGTCAACCGGTCCCTTTGTAATGATTGGCTTACGCAAACTACAAAGGCGTTGAAAAATATATTGGGTAGATTTTTCTTTTGGATTTTACCATCTGGCATCTTCCGCTATTACAAGAGCCTTGACTATAGCGTCGTAAAAAGAGCTCCTGGCCAAAATCATTTGCGATCAGTTTTCGAAATTTTCCGAACGCAAACGCAAGCAACAGTATTGATCACTATTAAAACTTCGCGCGTGGAAAGCCCCTATCTTAACACTCGATTGCATAAATATTACAATAGAGCTTTGCTGCTTATTGTTTATTCATAGCAACTATTGTTATACGGTAAGACAAAAGACTTGACTCTGAACGCGCGCGAATTTTAAACCTCGGTTTTTCAAGTTCAAAAGTCTACAACTTTTTGTGCTCGAATTTACACGAAAAAACTATCGGTGTTTAGAGGAGACATGTATCTTCGATAATTCGTTGTTTCATACGAAGTTTGTTGCTTATTTCGAAAAAATATTCGGTCGTGAATTTTAATGATGTGTTACACCCATACTAGAAATACCAAAAAAGCAGAGTTTTCTAACCAAAAAGTCTACAGGTTGTTCTGGTTGGATTTTCTTAGTTTTTGCATAACGTTGTAGATTTGCCCTTAAACTACAAAAATCCGCTGTTTCATCTTCAGAAAGTAGCTTATAAGTATTTCAAAATGGCGATTTTAGTGAGTGCACTTCGCCGAATTCGTCCCTTTTCTCTTTAATTGCAGCGCTTTTAAGGAGCGTTCATGCTTGAGTGGCCCGCCACGGTAGCTCATTATTATGCGTAAACGTTCGCCAGTCGTTAGCTTGGCGTCTCTCCCTCCTCCCCGCAGCAATACCTTGTTAGCTCCCGCTCCTTTTTGCCACCGGGCTCGCTTCTTCCCATATCTTATCCTTGCCTGGGGCGTTTGGGAGTGATGGCTACCAGTGGGAACTTATTACTATCGATTTAAATTTGTTCGACAAAAGGCCGCTGTGATAAAACTGTAAAATCAAATGCAGCCGCTTCACTTCCCACCGCCAAGTTAAATTTAGGATGGAATTTCATTGGCTTTGAAAACCACAACGTCGAAATTCTTTGTTAGCGAAACTGTCTCTGATTGGTTGAAAGAACCTCGGGTGTTTCCGGTTGAAGTCGTTGCACTGTTATAAGTCATTCGTGAGTATCACAGAGTTAGATGACGGATGTCAATAAGAAGGCTTGTCACTGAGAAACAGCACGAAAGCATCTAGTCCCTTCAAGAGCCATTGCCCTTAATTATCGAAACCAAGAAATCGTTGCTGACAGTCAATTTAAGGAAAAGATTCGACCACGGTCGGACTCGATTCTGCAAAGACGTTGGTCGGATATTGTTGCGTTTCAAGGGTGTCTCAGGCGCAGATCAAGGCGGTAAGTAAACTCACCGCATTCAACTTGACCAAACATTTTACCATGATTTGGCCACCTTGTTTGTTCATGTTTGATAGGCAGTTGATATATAGTGTTTAATCGTGTTTGATAATATTTTAACTCCATTTCCTCTGTTCTCCTGTTCGGCTAGCTGTAGCAAATTTATCATGTTTTGCGCGTCCATCTCCTTCGCTTGTATCTCTTTTATCACTTTGTATCACTTTTTGTGGCCCATAGTCCTTGGGTCGGGATTTTTGACCTTTGGTGTGCCGGGTTCAAAGTTGTTTAACCCTTTGGTCATGGTCATAAGACGTGGAGACTTCTAACAACGGTTTTAGAATTCAAGATTTATTATGTTGTCATTTAAATGAACGCAGTGTTACGCATGGTTGCATAACTTTTAATTTATTCTAGATCCCAAGTTAAAGTTGTTACAAGAAAGAAGCTAGCATAAAAACATCAAACAGAGTTTCCCGGCATTGTTCAATGAAAGGTATAATGCAAAAAGGGAATATCTCTTCTACGTATCTGCTGCTGAAAAGCGATTCAGAGGGATTAGAAGGAATGAATTCAATGGAAGCAGACGAGGAATCGGTACAAGAGGAAGACGAAGCCATTGAGAAATCTTCCTTGTGGCAAGCGTGGGCAAATCTGATGAGTTTCATCGAGGGCACTGGTCTCCTTGGTCTGCCTTACGTGATAGCTCAAAGTGGCCTGGTGGCGATAGCAGCGCTGTTGTTCGTTCCTTTCATAACCTTCTACACAGGAGTTATACTGATAGACTGTCTTTACGACACCAATGATGCAGGCGAACGGGTTCGTGCAAGGTCCAACTTGAAGGAACTGGGTGCAGCTTGTTCCCCTCGTTTTGGTGCTGCTGTAGTTGCTACTGTCCAATTAATTGATCTTTTGCTTATCGCTTCTTTGTATCTCGTTCTGGCGGCATCCCTCGCGAACAGTATTTTTCCAGAATCACCACTGTCCGAAAAGGTCTGGATGATCATTGCAGCTGCCATTGGACTTCCAATGATATTTGTCAAGAGCCTTTCCCAGGTCGCTTGGCTGAGTTTACTAAGCGTAATAGCATTATTTGTGGCTGTAATAGTGGTGCTAGGATACAGTTTTGCGCATTATTCCGCATGGGTCCCCAGAGGTATCTTAGTTTGGGATTTAGATAGTGTGCCCGTTTCTTTAGCAGTAATCATATTCAGTTATATTTCCCATCCCGTTTTACCTGGCGTTGAAGCAAGTATGAAAAAAAGGTCTCAATTTCGCAGAATGCTCGCGCTGGTATACCTGTCTGTTGCGATGCTCAAACTTGTTTTCGCTGTTTGTGCATACTTTTCCTTCAGTTCAAACATTCATGATGTCATCGTCAACAGCCTCCCAATGGGAATCATGCGCTTGGTTGTGAATTCATTTTTTCTTTTGAACGCTCTTTTTTCATACCCTTTCCTAGTCATATCAATTGTGCAAACATTCGAGGGATCTGTTTCAGCTGAGTCATTTCCATTCAAAATTCCCGATCTCGTTTGGTTTGTAGTGATTCGCGTGGTCACTAATTTCCTAACTCTGCTCCCAGCAATTGCCATTCCACATTTCGCGCTTTTCATGGCGTTCATTGGAAGTTTAACAGGCAGTCTTATTTGCTTCATTTTTCCAGGAGTTTTCCACCTTGCTCTGAAAAGCAAAGAACTGAAAATGTACGAGTGTACTTTAGATGTTGCAGTTATAGTCTTTGGAACTGTTGCCAGTATTCTTGGCTTGCTATACACTGGAAAAGAATTGTTCGGGAAGCTTGCATAACGTGTTTTGATAATGTATAGAGTGTGTTCACTTGACGTCACGGCGGCCATGTTTGAGGAGCAAAAAAAAAAAAAAAAGGAACAGCGGCCATGTTGGAGGAGTAAACCAGCCTTCTGGGAATCGAATTCTAGTTTTTTGCAAAATCCTCCTTTTGTTTCAAAAAGCCAATATGGCCGCTGGTCACGTGAGCGAACACTCTCTATATAATGTTTTAACATGTATATAGTGTACTTTCGTAAATGGCAAATGGTTTGAACCCAGGAGTCATATCATAATTAAGTGGAGTACGATCGTCAAGTGAAGTGATGTGTGTAACGTTAGTAGATGGTATAAATACCCTGGTCGTTGATGTAATTGGTCAACGAAGTCGTGAAGTTATTGGTCGACTGTCAGTTAAGTCTAGTTGTCATTGGCTGTGAAGACTGTACTCAGTGACTGGTGTGTTTCGATCCGTCTTTTGTTAGTCTGATGTGTGTGCGTGTGTGCGCATTTTAATATGACTTTAATCAAATTCCTTTTAAAACACTGCCCGGGGGACTTCCCAGGCTGCCAATACAGTTTACGGTTTTTTGCGTTTAATTGCCACCAAAGACAAGACCAAGACAGTGGGACTACGTCCCCTTCTCTTTGCGATCAGTGTGTGGGTTCTCTAACGTCTCTTAGGCTTTATGAAGAAGAGACGAGACCGACCATGGGTTTGTCGTCCTTACCCAAGAAGACTAAAAATTCTAACCATTTCTATACGATGGAGGAGAGGAGATAGATGGAAACAGTAAGGAATCGCCTAAGCCTCCCTTGCTGTTTTTGAGACAATGATTCCCCTGAAATCAGAAAAATATTTCTGAGGTACAATTAAAGGACGAAAACAATGAGATTCCAGCCATATTCTCAGGCATGTTTTTTTGTGTGTGTGTGTGCCTTTGGGCCTTCAGCTTGTCTTTGGAGACTGAGGACTTGTCCTGCCAGAGTGGTATACATCCTAAGCTGTTTCTTATTTGCTTTTTAAGTGTTCACCAGCTGGTTTGCGTTTTAATAAAATAATATCAGCGTATACTTTGCCAATAAGGTTCAATAAAATCGTAATTCATATTGCATAGTCTTATGTCAGTTTTATTGAGTTGTTTTGTCTTATATTGTATTTTAACCCTTTTAGTCCAGAAATGGGACTGACCAATAACTAATTTCTCCTTGTATTATGGTTACATTGTCAAGCAGACGGGTGATGAGAATAACGAAGAAAATCAATTAGGCGATATTGTTTGATTTTATTAACACCAAATTCTCAGAACCAACATTATTGAAGCACTGTAGGCATGTATGGCAGACAGTAAGAAGAGTTGATATTGAGATCGTAAGTGAAAGCGTTAAGGTGATAGGTTCCGTCGACTTCTGTTGACAGAACTTGGAACATCGCGGAACATCGCCAAAACACGCAGAAAAAAAATGCACGAATACACATAAACCATAAATATAATCCGAGAGATCATTTGCCGGTTTATATAGAAAACGAAAAGAACCATTTACTCAAAAGACGTTATAAATGTCGCACATTAATAGCCGAGGGAGTTGAGCTGGAAGAATTGGATAGCACTTTAATTTTCGTACAGATTTTAAAGTAGACCTTCATACTTTCTAATTTATCGAGTTTATAAACCATTTTTCATCGCCTCTCTCCCTTTGTTTTTGTTTTTGTTTTATTTTCACGAGGCATTTCAAGAGTCGTTCATTTACGGCACTTCAAGATAGCATTATATGGTGCCCAAATGAATGAATGAATGAATGAACGAAACCTTTATCTAAGTGTCATAGAATTCTAGTACATTACAGTACTAATTGAGGGCACTAAAAAACTAATTCAAAATAAAATAAAGTTATTTTAATTTAAGACTTAAAAGTCTAAAATTCCTAAAAGATTTTTTAAACAGATTAAATTAAAATTTCATGTCATACTGCGTGTTACATAAATAGAAAGAGGTGCAGCTACTGTTGTCCAGTGCAGAGATATTTCTATGGTTTAACGTTTTCTTGAAATCTTTTAGATTTGGTGTAATTTCCCTCAGAACTGGACAACTTGGTCCGTAACAATGGGCCCAAATATCGTATGTAGTGTCTTCCACAATTTACAGTGTTGTACCTTGGATGGTTAAAGTCTGAGTTGCGGAAGCTGTATGATTTTAAATCATTTCGTGATATTTTCAAGGTAGCCTGGTTTGTGCATCAGGCGTAGTATGTCAATTTTCTTTTAGTTAATGTAACTAGATTAGCCCTTTTTAAAAGGTCCTCATAAGATGAAGTGTCAGTGTCCAGGTAGATTGCACGTAAAGCCCTTTCTTGTGCCCTCTCTAATTTCCGTTTATCCGAAGCTCTGGCAAAGTGCCAAACATTTTGACAGTACGTGAGGTGTGGGAGGGTGACCGGTTTGAATAGTGCGGGCTTTTCTGGAACAGGTACTAAATTTTTCAGGCAGGATAGCCGTGAGTACGCCTGTTCGTTAACTGGCCTTCCTGGAAATCCGGCCATCAAACACACAGTGGACTGACCAGTTTGCTCATGATAATGAAAACAAACTTTATGTCCTGCGTAGAATTAAATTAACTTAGAGTTAGAAATTTAACTGCCGTTTACTTTTTCCACCAATGGATCAATCGGGGGACCTCTTTTTCATGAAGTACATCTTCCCCAGTGGTCTAGAATGATCTGAACGGGAATGCCTTGAACAAAAGTATGATTAAAGCTGGCAGCATATTTTCGTTAGTAGATTTTGTACTTCTTGCTTTGTTTTGCTAATCTCCAATAAAAAGAAGAGGATTGAGTGACGAAGATGTAGAGAGAAAAGTCGCCGATAAATGGAGTAATGCAAAAGATGTTTCCGAGGGAATGTTCTACGTAGCCGTGATGATAGTGGAAAGTGACAGTGGTGCGTAACTCAACAGACATAAGGACATGATAAAAAGAATGGTAAAGGTAGACTTCTTGTACTTCATGAAGTAGATAGAGTTCGCGTTTAAGCTATCTCCAACTGTGCGTTGATGACGAGTGATAATTCGGAAAACTTGGAAGTATCACATTGCATTAATAACGAGGAAAGATGACCTTTCGTCCGTGACAAGATTAACAAAGAAAATTGTAGAATTGGACAACGAAGGCCGCGAACGAAGGACAACGTACAGACCTGGAAGAAAAAGAAAAATGCAGTACAAAATAACAATGCGGCGCAAAGTCTGAAAACGATCGTCGACTGATATGGAGCCATCTTTCTACGGACATCAAGGTTATCGTAAACGCTGTTACCGATGCGAAGTATGGACCGACGATGTTAGCAATTCTGTTTGAAAAACAAAACAACTAGCTGTTCGTTCCTTTAACAAGCCTGTCCATAGCATAAAATGGCCGAGTTACGAGTCCTGTGCCAAAGTCAGTTAAAGCTAATCCGGCGAGCAGGATGTAAGCTGGAGGGATCTTGTGTCTTATAGGGGGCCTCGATCGATGGTAACGGTCGATATCTCGGTCGATGTATCCACCGAGGATCGGTCGAGTGTCGGCCGAGTAGCGGGCGAGTGTCGGTCGAGCATCGGCCGCTATATCGTCGATGTATCGACCGATCATTGGATTACCTTCGGTCGAGAGATCGACCAACAGTCGGTCGCGATAGCATCGGCGGTGTGTCGGCAATATATCAGTGAACCGTCGGTCAAGTATCGGTAAAGTATCGGTCGATGCATCGGCCAATAACCGATCGGTCGACACGAAAAGGAACGAGGATTTTGCCTGCAACGTATAAGTCCGCGTCAAGAATAACAAGGAAAAGACAAGCAAAGTATAATAGGAAAAGAGGATCCTGTTTTACGTGCCATCAAGAGCGAAATTTCGCGTTTCTCTCCCTCCCAGAGATATAAATGCGTTAACTCACACCCATCAATGTGTTCATGTACAAAAAGGAACAGCACATTGTTATGTTAATAATAAAGTATACGATCGCTAATGCATCCGACAACCATTAAAAAATTCGGGCAGTTTTTACTCACGTTTGTCATTAACGTGAAAACAAACCTCTTCACGTTGAAAACGGCAAACGTGAAAAATGGCACGAAAAATAGCGAGGACACGAGATCATCTCAGCCGTTGGCGTAAACGTGGTGCTTCATTTCTCTAACACCAGTTGGATAATAAAGTATTAAGAAAGTCAACAAGATTGTCGATCGAGATAAGGACGAAGTGACCGATATATCGGCCGATACTATCGGCCGGTAAGCGGTGAAAGATCGATCAAGTATCGGTGATGTGTCGGTGAAGGGTCGGTGTATTGGTATCTGTATCGGCCGACAGCCACCTCGGTCGATACGACGACCGCCATAGCGGTACAGCATCGACCGAGTCATCCCCAATTATCGACCGAGTAATGACCGAGGCTCGACCGATATATCGACCATGAGTCGATCGTCATATCGACCGAGTATCGACCATTACCATCGATCGAGGCCCCCTAATATAAGACACAAGATCCAGCTGGAGTACGGAAAGCTGGGTTCTTCCAGGTTGCCGCCAAAACCAACGCGTTTCTTGCACCTGCAACAGGCGCTGACACAGCATTCAAAACACAAGTCAGTAGCGTGATATTGTCGTACCAGGCATTTGTGTTTCCTCGAATGCTATATGGAAATGCAGAGAAAGATAACGTCTCACTTTCTAGCTGATGGGAGTAATTGCTATCAGTCATTTCCTAGTTTAAACCAGCGATTAATTCTAGCGCTGTTGGAGTATACCCAAAAATGTGCTCAAAACGTCAAGAACAGTAAGTTGTCAAAATTGGTTTTATTTCGTGTCAACAAATATTGACCAACCGATGGCAATAATCCGGCTTTCCTTTCCTTTCATTTGCTAAAGTGAAATTCTAAAGTACTAATGTGAATTATTTACACCAGTAACTCTTCAGAAGGGAGCGTTGATTTTTAAAATATCGCCTCGTAATTTAATGGAAACAACATTGTCTATGCCTATTATCTTTCTAAAGATTTGCTTCAGATTTTCTTTCTGTTAAGCAGTTTCATCTCCATCTGGATAAACCAAGAAAAAGTTTACGTGCAAGCTAACTGATGTTGAAGGAAATAAATGAAAACAGCATGATGTTTTGTTCTCCTCAAACCTCTATATTTGTCACAACATTCACTCTTTCTTCCTCTAATTAAAATCCATTTCGCTAATTAGTGTCACAGCATCTCTCTCTTTGAATGAAAATTTAATTTTTAATTAAAAATCGAGAGTCATTTCACACTGGGGCAATCTCAGACTATAACAACGTGCCAGTAATTCACAGCACACACGTCTTCAAATAAATGTTCTCCACTGATTCAATTACAGATGCCTTACGAAATTCACCCACTCGAATGACTTGTGCTTGCGACTAGTAGCTTCGAAGTAGTGAAAATTAGCATACAAGGTTTAAGTGAGATTCACTCGCGGCAAGAGTAGTAGAATATATACGAATTACAAGATGATGTTCATATAACTTTTCTATTAGAAAATAATACTCACTTTATCACGCGAGCTCAACGTCAACACCTAGCGGTTTTTCTTGACTTCAAATTAAAATTGCATTGTTTTAGAGAACACAGGCACATTACTTTACAAATGGCGTAGAGTTTGGCGACGAGCATACAGCAGCTATATTGCTAAACTGCATTATTACACAAAAGGTTTTCTTTGCACAATTTAACTACATTTTGTTCAGAATTAAGTCTCTTAAAAATGAAAAATAGCGAAAATAATAATTTGATAAAAAGGAACAAGGCCTGAATTGAACGTCCTTATGACACCGAAAGACGAGGGTGTAGCGAGGACGTCGAAACCATGTTCCAATTCAATAACCCTAATTCTCCTTTTAAAATTTTACTCGAAATCCTTATTGACCAGAACTTTTTAGTTTAATTCCTTGTACTGTTTCATCTCTTGGTGGAGGTAATAATTTGGCAATTAGCATATATTTATATTTATTGTCCAAATGAGTAGTGCATGAAATTTAGTTACTTTGCAACATCAAACCTTCCAGAACGTTTCTGCTGTGTCATCTACCTGTGGGTTATTACAAAGAGCGTTGGTTCGTAAAATCAGCCTGAAGACATAACTAATCTCATGTAATGCGATCAGCAAGGCTACAGTGCTATGAGGCGTTTGCGATGTCATCAAAGATAGCGAATTGTTTTTAGTCATTTTCAACCTTGGACTAGAACGCGCTTAATAGCTGGTAAAGCCAAGGTGTTAGGGGTGGACTATTACAAAAATGATGGGGGTAGGAGGGGGGGGGGTGCAAACAAAATCATGCAAGAAAATAAGACAAGAGAAACAATTCATGCAGAGAAGAACGCAAAGAAACATCAAGCCGTGCAGCTACAAAAACAAATTCCGCGTAACTGACCCTTAACGCCTCCCCCCCCCCGCCTATTTCTAATGCTCCGTCCCTAATGGGCGAAATTGTGTATCTTAGAAGTCATCTCCTTTTCGACCTGAAAAATATTTTCCTTATCATCTGTTTTCCTTGCTGTCGAACTTCTTTTAATCTCCAGATGTAAAGCAGAGGATTCAGTGACGGACACATTATCATCGCCGTTGTAACCGATTGAAGAAGCTTTAGGGTTGTCGCGTTGGAAATGTCCAGGAATTTTAAGAAAACTGATAAAAGAATATACGGTAAATAACACAGCAAGAATAGCAGCATAATCAAGATAATGGTGTGGACAGACCTTTTGTATTTCTCAAAGTCGATTGATGCTTGGCGGGCGCCACGAAAATGTGTATTTGCACGAATTTGCTGTTGGTGTTGACAGATGATGCGAAACACTTTAAAATACGCCAGGGAAGAAATTGCAAAACACGCAAAGCCCGTGACTCCTTCAAACATCCAAGCGATGGGAACATCCGTATCAAAAAGTTTCTCCATTCCAGGAAGTCCTCGAGCTGCCATGTAAGGCACTGGTATTAGTACCAAAACGGCTTCAATGACAAGAACTCGGTGAACAGTAATGAAGGAGCGCCGACTCATATGCAACCATCTCTCGACGGACATCGCTGTTATGGTGAACGCTGTTAAGAGAAGAAAATACGGTACAGTGCTGTGAGCGATTGCCGATGTCACACAGTACAGGCTTTTGTAAACCTTCAGATCTGCAATTCTGTATATGACATAGGATGGTTGACAAAATATCCCCGAACACAAGTCTGTTAAGGCCAGTGCAAAGAGAAACGCATACGACGGCGTTCTTAAAGACGGATTGCGCCAGATTGCTGCCAAAACGAGAGCGTTTCCTGCCACTGTAATCGGTATCAATAAGCTGGTTATCCCGCAAGTTAGGATCGTAGTGGTCGGATCAGGATAGTCGAATTTGTGATTAGCACAAAACTTGAAAGGAAGATTTGCTGATGAGCTGGCGTTAATCATAGTTCACTGACAAGGATTAAAAAACGTCGCACCTTGAGCTCAGAAATAACACAAATGGATTTCGCACTGAACTTCAGAACGCTTTACACCTTGACAAACTTTCAGAGAACCAATGAAATCTGCCTGTTCACAAACAAAAGAATGTGGAAATGAGTCTTCAAATTAAAAGCCATGACGCGTTCAATAACCAACTTTAATTAAAACCACAATGTTCCACGGGAGTAAGCCAAATGGAATTCAATACATGTGTTGGTGGTGGGTGAATAAAAGTCGTTGTTTTGCATCATGTTCAAAACAACATTTGGATAAAGCTGTATGTGAAAATGCAAATATTGGTTGCAGCTGGTTGCTGAAAGCACAAAACAGTACTTTGAGTGGTGTCAAAAATCGCTTGTTTAGGTTACGTTGGTACTTTACATTAAGCTATCAACCTATTTAACTTGCCAACGAGTAGTAAAACTGCGTCACGTTTTGTCGTATTACCGGACTAAATGATTGTACGCACGATAATATTTTCAAAGGAAAATCTCCAGTCTAGGATTAACGTCGCTTTCAAATGCAATGAACTGCATTGAATATAGGAGGGTTTTGCAGCTTGAACAAGGACATCAACAGAGGTGTTGATCAAATTTACTTGGAATCGAAGTTACTATATCGCTTACAATCTCCTTAACGCAACATACTGGGCACATGTTTAGCGAAAACACTTTAAACGCCTGAAACCTTCAACTGGTTTTAAAATAGCGATGATGGACACACCAACTTAATTTTGGCTTTATACTGTACATTGATATTTGTCTTGGACCCGGTTTCTGAAAGCCTCCTGTTTTTTTCCTCGCAGAACTAACAAAACAGATAATCACAAGGACAATATATTGGTGTAATGTTTTGTCGCAACGGGTAATAATTAATTTATTCATAAAATAACTAAAATGCTACGCGCGTTCTGATTGGTCAAAAACCTATCGTTTATTATACCGGTTAACCCATTCAACTCATGAAGCTCCTTGTTACTACTTTCAATTAGTTAGAAAAGCTGTAGGCCCCATCCCGGCGTAACTGATAAATCCACTCAGTGAGATGTTGGGAGAACATTCAACCAATACCCCACGTTTATCTCGCCGGGAAACCCATGTGGCCTGTTGCTTAAAAAATGCTACCTTTAATCAGCGTTGATAAAGTAGATAAAGAGAATATAAATATCAAACTGAGTGGGTTGTAATCAAATTCAGCCGTCCATGTATAATCTTTCAAAATGAAATTAAACTTGTGATGAATTACATCGTTACGATTTTGTAGGGGGTAGTAATTTCTTGGCTTTTTTTTTTATTTTGATTGGGTGGCGTGGTCGTAAAATATATTGCCTTATATTTGGAAATTGTTTATACCTTGCAGTGGGAACCACCCAATTTTTTAGCAATAACCAACTTCAAATTTGACCACCTCGGAAATTTAGGCTTGCTTTAAAATATCAAACCTATCCACAACGTCAAAACTGAAGCCTCTAGACAGCAACCTGATAATAACCGATTGTGGATCAAAACAGCGCGTTATCATTTTATCCACCATTCATTAATTTCAAAAACAGGTGACAACAAACATCTTTTACACTAAAAGCACAGTTGATGGTCGATATCATTTGCTGGTGAATGTTGACCACATAAGCTGCCTTACGCCCCCATAGAAGACAGATGGTCATTTCAGACTACAGTATTGCACCGTCATTCAACCTTTATGCCTGATTTAACGGCAGGCAATATCACCCTAGGTCCTTTAAAATCGGTAACATGTTTGATGTGAAAGATCCTATCCCTCGTGTGGGCTCCGTGTGTGTGTGGTATACAAGTTTTTGTGTGCGGGCTGTAATGCCTGCTATGTCGGCGAAACCACCCGGCATTTTTCCACGCGCGTTCGTGAGCACACGTTCATCTTAGATCACGCTTCCACCACCTTCCAGCTTAAGATAAAAGAAACTACTCATATTCAACGGGAAAGACTTCATAGCGAGGTCATATGAAGAAAATTATAGGAGGAACTTCATGGCAACACTGAGGAGAGGAGCCAAGTAAATCTTCCTCATCGACAGCTGATGAAAAACGAACGGCAACACATATGCATCCAACTTTCAGAAGACATTACAGTACAGAATGAAAAATACAACGAAAATACCGATTTCACAACCAATAATACTTAGCAAGGGTGTATCGCCCTAGACATTATGTATCATCGATCGTCCCTTTCCACTGCTGCCATGAGTGAAATAACAATGTGGCTGATTTAGCTCTCAATGAATTGAACAACCACTGTATGCATTTCGGTGAGTTGTTCCTGGGCGATATATTAAGATAGCGCTCCTTTTAACCAATCTAAAACCGGATTTTGTAATCGAAAATTAGATTTCCCGTTCCATTTATGGCGAAACCAATCTTAGATTGCAATCTAAACAATCCACCTCCAAAGGTAGATCGTTTGGATTGGTAATTGAAACTGGTTGCGGATTATATCACGTGGTCTGTCAGTTCGGCACACAACAAACATGGCGGCGGATGGTACTTTCCACTGGGTTCAGCCTGTTCAGGTACAAGTGGTTCTATTCATTTCCCCGTACGTTGAGCAAAAGATCTTAAAACTTGGATCTCCGGGCAGGTTCCAGAAAGGTTGACAGGCATTTAGGCCGTCGATCTCGAAAGTCTGAGGTCAGTGGCGAAAAGACGAATCCCACATAGCTGGAACTATTCTCTCAACTTACGACTCAGGGCGAACTTCAGCATTTCTATAATTTTTCATATACTCTTCGAGCATCATAAACTTGAGGATGTTGTCCTTTTTATCGCGTTTTTTATCAGACTCTTGATGAAGTTCCTCCAACAGCGAGAAAAAGGCAAGTGCCGCTCGGCGAAATAAGCCCGCCATCCTTGTTTTGAAAAAAAAAAAAGTGGTTCCCAGGGTTCTTGACGTTGTTGCTTAATCGCTTTTTAGATTTTCGTTCTAGATAAAACGAAAATTGAAACAATCTGGATTCGCTAGATCCGAAACTGGATTAGATAAAAGGAACGCAGCCTAAGTCAATAACTGCTGACTTGTTTTGTGGGCGCACATGAATTCATACTGAGTTAACACAAGCAGTTTGCATGTCTTCAGCCTTAAAAGCATCAACCAAAACAACTGCATAATTTTAGTTAATTATGTATGCGCATAAACCTCGGATGGCTCATTTCTTGCATTTGTTGCCCAATAGGAATAGTTAAAAGTTGCCATAAAGTTGTTGAGCACAAACTATACAGGGCTAACATCGACGGGTGGGAGGTTGAGCCCAGTGCACAAGTGCATAAACGCTAGTCCACCGATGAGAGAGGGCCATGAGAATGTACGCAGGTTTTTGCGAGGCGTCGAGTGCTGTCCAAATCAAAGCGGCAAGACTGACACAGATGCCCCAAAGAAAGACATAATTTTGAATTGTATATGTCTGCGACCTCCCGGTAAAGACCACTTCAATGCAAAAGTAAAAACAATAACAAAAAAAAAAAAGGGAAGCGTTTAGCGCAGGTACTAGCATTAACAGAACTGCATGTAACTTTAAGGCTCGTGAGTAATTATCAGATTCCTATAATCTACTGGATGTTGTAAAACTCATACTTCCTTTTCCGGTCCCGGCCGTGGGGCCCGTTTCTCTCAAGTCGCGAAAACATTTCGGATTAAAAAAGCCATTTCTATAATTCCGATCTGCTTATTTTAAAAAGATGGTCTTATACAATGATTTCAAGATATGAAAGAACAAATTGTTTTGAAAATTCCATGCCTGGAAACGTCTAATTATATATGGCTCTCGAAGCAAGAGAGCCACTTGCAAACCAACAGGAAATAATTGAAAACAGCATGTTTTGTTATCCTTAAACCTCTATATTTGTTACAACATTCACTCTTTCTATCTCTAATTACAATCCATTTAGCGAATGTCATAGCATCTTTTTATTTGAATGAAAATTAATTTTTTAATTAAAAATTGAGAGTCATTTCACACGGCAGCATTCTCATACCATAACAAACTGCAGAATTCACCCATAATGAGCGAAGTGGTGAAAATTAGCATACAAGATTCACTTGCGACAAGACTCGTAGAATATATACCAATTACAAGATGATGTTCATAGAACTGTTCTATTAGAAAATGATACTCACTTTATCACGCGAGCTCAGCGCCAACACCCAGCGGTTTTTCTTGACTTCAAATTAAAATTGCATTGTTTTAGAGAACACTGGCAAATTATTTTATAAATGGCGTACAGCATGGCATAAAAACATCTGAGGGGTAGCGAGTGCGCATGTGTGAATGACGCTGAAACATCGTGTTGACAACGTCTGGCAAAACACAACGTCCGAGATAAGGGTGCTCAACAATTCCAGCCATGCATCTATTTAACAAATTTAATTGCCTCACAAAAGGTTTACTTTACACAATTTAACTACATTTTATTTAGAATTAAGTCTCTTAAAAATGAAAAATAGCGAAAATTTTTTTTAATATAAAGCAACAAGGCCTGAACGTCCTCATGACGCCGAAAGACGAGAGTATAGTAAGAACGTCAAAACCTTGTTCCAATGCAATAACCGTAATTCTCCTTTAAAATTTTACTCGAAGTCGCCATTGATCAGATTTTTTTAAAATTGATTTAATTTCACGTACTGTTTCCGATTTTTTTTTCTTTCATCTTTTGGCAGAGGTAGTAATTTGGCAAATAGCAAATATTTGTATTTATTGTTCAAATGATTTGTGCATGAAATTTAGTTATTTTGCAACCTCAAACCTTCCAGAACGTTCCTGCTGTGTCCTCTACCTGCGGGTTGCGATAAAGAGCATTTGTTGGTAGAATCAGCCTGAAGTTCTTAACATAATTATCCTTATGTTATGCGATCAGCAAGGCTACAGCGGTATTAGGCGTTTGCGATGTCATCAAAGATGGCGAATTGTCTTTAGTCATTTTCAACCTTGGACTAGGACGCGCTTAATTGTTGGTAAAGCCAAGGTGTTAGGGGGTGGACCATTAGAAAAATGATGGGGGGAGGAGGGGGATAGGCAAAGAAAATCATGCAAGAAAATAAGAGAAGAGAAACAATTCGTGCAGAGAAGAATGCAAAGAAAAACATCAAGTCGTGCAGCTACAAAAACAAATTCCGCGTCACTAACCCTTACCGCCCCCCCGCCTATTTCTAATGCTCCGTCCCTAATAGACGAAATGTCATCTCCTTTTCGATCTGCAAAATACTTTCCTTATCATCTGTTTTCCTTCCTGTCGAACTTCTTTTAATCTCCAGATGTAAAGGAAAGGATTCAGTGAGGAACACATCATCATCGCCGTTGTCCCCGAATGAAGAAGCTTGAGGGTTGTAGCGTAGGAAATGTCCAGGAATTTTAAGAAAACTGATGAAAGGATATACGGTAAATAACACAGCAAGAACAGCAGCATAATCAAGATAATGGTGTGGACAGACCTTTTGTATTTCTCAAAGTCGATTGCTGCTCGGCGGGCGCCATGAGAATGTGTATTTGCACGAATTTGCTGTTGGAATTGACGGATGATGCGAAATACTTTAAAATACGCCAGGGAAGAAATTGCAAAACACGCAAAGCCCGTGACTCCCTCAAATGTCGAAGCGATGGGAACATCCGTGTCAAAAAGTTTCTCCATTCCAGGAAGTCCTCGAGCTGCCATGTAAGGCACTGGTATTATTACCAAAATGGCTTCAATTACAAGAACTCGGCGAACAGTTATGAAAGAGCGCCGGCTCATATGCAACCATCTTTCGACGGACATCGCTGTTATGGTGAACGCTGTTAGGACAACAAAATACGGTACGGTGCTGTGAGCGATTGCCGATGTCACACAGTACAGGATTTTGTAAACCTTCAGATCTGCAATTCTGTATATGACATAGGATGGTTGACAAAATATCCCCGTACACAAGTCTGTTAAGGCCAGTGCAAAGAGAAACGCATACGAAGGCGTTCTTAAAGACGGATTGCGCCAGATTGCTGCCAAAACGAGAGCGTTTCCTGCCACTGTAACCGGTATCAACAAGCTGGTTATCCCGCAAGTTAGGATCGTAGTGGTTGCATCAGTATGGTCAAATCTCTGATTAGCACAAAACTTGAAAGGAAGATTTACCGATGAGCTGGCGTTAATCATACTTCACTGACAGATTGAAAACGTCGCACCATGAACTCAGAGACGACACAAATGTATTTCGCAGTGAGCTTTAGAAAGCTTTAAATTTTCCATTTTGATTAAGGCTTTGACAAACTCTCAAAGAACCAATGAAATTTGCCTGTCCAGAAACAAAAGATAGTGGAAATTAGTCTTCTAATCAAAAGCCACGACGCGTTGAAGAACGAACTTTAATTAAACCAAAATGATCCACGGAGACAAGCCAAATGGAATTCAATACATGTGTTGGTGGGTGAATAAAAGTATTTGTTTTGCATCACGTTCAAAACAACATTTGTAAAAACGCCAATATTGGTTGCAGCTGGTTTCTGAAAGCACAAAACAATACCTTGAGTTGTGTCAAAAATCGCTTGTTCAGGTTGGTACTTTAAGATAAGCTATCAACCTAATGCATTTAACTTGCCAATGAGAAGTAAAAACGCGTCACGTTTTGTCATACCGGACTAAATTATTGCACGCACGATAACATTTCCAAACGCAAATCCCCAGTTTAGAAGTAAAGTCGCTTTAAAATGCAATGAACGACATTGGTTATAGGAGGGTTTCCAGCAGCTTGAAAAACTGAGGTGCCAACAAAGGTGTTAATCAAATTTACTTGGAATCGAAGTCACTATATATTGCTTACAATCTCGTCAACTGAACATACTTAGCAGACGTTTAGCAAAAAATATTTTTAACGCTAGAAACCTTTAACTGGCTTTAAAATAGGAATGGTGGACACACCAACTTAATTTTATAATATAATTTTTTAATATTTGTCTAGGACACGGTTTCTGAAAGCTTCCTGTTTTTTTTCCTTATAGCACTCACGAAACAGATAATCACAATATTACTATTTGTGTAATGTTTTGTTGCAACAGGTTATAATATATTCATAAAATAACTAAAATGCTACGCGCTTTCTGATTGGTCAAAAACCTATATTTATTACGCCGGGAAGCCCATGTGGCCTGTTTCTTAAAACTGCTACCTTTAATTAATCAGCTTTGACTGGGATAAAGTAGATAATGAGAATATTAATATCAAACTGAGTGGGTTGTAATAAAATTCCGCCGCCCATGTATAATCTTCCAAAATGGAAATAGACTTATGATGAATAGCATTGTTGCGATTTTGTAGGAGGAAGTATTTCCTTGGCTAATTTTGATTATTTGGAAATTGTTTATACCTTGCAATAGGAACCACCACTGTTTAGGAATAAGCAACTTCAAATTTGACCACCTCGAAAATTTAGGCTTGCTGTAAGATATTAAAGCTACCCACAACGCCAAAAACGTCTGGACAGCGACCTGAAAATATCCGATTATGAATCAAAACAGTGCTGCATCTTTCCCACCCTTAATTAAGTTTTAAAACTTTTGAAAAACAGCTGATAACAAAAATCTTTTACACTAAAAGTACAGTTGACGGTACAAATTGCTGCGTCGATATCATTTGTTGGTAAATGTTGACCACATAAGCTGCCTTACACCCCCGTAGACAGATGGTCATTTCAGACTACATATTGCACCGTCATTCAACCTTTACACCTGATTTAACAACAGGCAATATCAAGACTAAAAAAGTTGCATTTTTTTCAAGGAACGTAATTATCTTTTGACAGAAATAGCTTGCCGAGGTCGATATGAGCCAAAATATGAAATTCATTTAAGTCCCCCGAATGAAACATGCAAAGCTGCAGCTATTTGAAAGAGGGTGATAAGGAAGCCATGGCCGGGCTGGGCATAAAAAACATCGTTTCTTTATCAACAATTATGTTAACCGAAGTATTCGGTTAAGGAGTTTCATATTACAGTGAAAAAGGCAAGTGAGACACCGGCTATAGATATGGTTGAATTGTTTTTTTTGTTTTCTTTTTTTTTGCCGTAAAGAACGTAGCAAGAGCCATTGCATAAGAGAATTGTTTAACGAGGTGTTGTGCCCCTTCATCGATATCAGTTACTAAAGGACCATTGTCGTGTTATTTCGGTCCGCAGTAAGATACTAAAAAATCTCTTTAAACCAGGAAAGACCACAAGTAATGAAGTTGTCCATTTAATCAGGACTGTACTACTCGGTACACTGAGACTGAATACTTAGGGCCCGATTACATGGTGAATTTCAGCCCGGGCTGAAATTTGAGCTCGGTCAACCGGGCTGAAATTTTGTTGCCATTACATGACGAACTTCAGCCCGGGCTGAAATATTCCACTGGAATCGCTTTTCCTTCCTACTAGCAGCAGCCATCTTGTTTCCTGGAAAACAAAATAACTGCGCATGTCCAAGCTCACTATTCAGCCCGGGCTGAAATTCCGTTTCGATTACATGAGATTTTTTCAGATTTTCTGGCCCGTTAGCCCGGGCTAACAGTACATTTCTTTGCCTTCATCTGTAAAACAACAAAGTCAAATGACCAAATTTTGTTTTTTTTCGAGAACGTGAGCGCATGACGGCACGTTTTTCTTTCTTTTTCTTTTCTATAACACCGTTGACACTAGTAATTTAGACCCTGGACAGCTCGCCACCATTTTTCATGCTAAACAAATTGGAATAATCACGAGAGAGTCTTGGTTTTCACGTGACGTCATAAAAAACTAAAATTCAAAAGTAAAGAGACTTTTCCATTTTTAGCTTCATCACGTACAAGAAATTTTAGAAATGTATCCGCTTGCATGTTTTCAGCTCGAAAGCGAGCTTTGTTTTGAAAATAGAGCAGTTTGAATTTTAGATTTTCTTACTGTGCGTGACATAAAGATGTCTGCTCACAAGCATGTCACGTACATGAAAACATCGATTCAGCGTGTTTTTTAGAGGTCTGAAAAGCCAACATCGCAAGAGAAGTGTCAATGTGAATGTTTGCAAGCTCAAAAGAGAGAAGAAAGTCTTTGAGATAGCCAAACTAAATTTCAGATGTTTTCACTCGTTTCCGGCTGCCATATTGGAGCCCCTCAGAGGGACTCCATCATGGCGCGTCCATACTAAACTCTGTAATTTTGAGTGGTACATTTTGCCGAATAACTCGCGTATGGGATATCGCACAGCCCTGAAACTTTAACATTTTGTTTATTTATTACTCTTCTACAATATCTTAATTTCTTGACTTAATCTATTGAATGGTTGGTGATTTTACTTTTTAACTTGCGTGACTTCCACGTGACTGAAAACCAAGAATAAACGAGAAGTTGCATTTTGAAGATCGGTATATTTAGAGAACACTAAGGACCTCGGAGTAACCATCTCTTCTGACCTGTCCTGGGGCAAGCATGTATTTGCAAAGGTAAATAAGGCAAATATGGTATTGGGTATCATAAAGCGGTCCATCGGTACAAATAACCAGGATGTGTTCTCGCAGCTCTACAAGTCACTGGTCAGGCCTATACTTGAGTATGCGGCTCCTGTTTGGAGCCCGTTTGATTAAGGATACTGGCTATTTTGAATATGGACAAAATAATAATTTTAAAGGCAGCCATTTTTGCATATGGTCTATTCTGTTGCCAAAATTGGCGATGATGTTAACAAACTGAACGAAGGACTTGTAAAATGAAAAGTTACTGTCACGGTCGGCTAACGCTGGCGGACCTCGCGGAAAAACATCCAATCCTAACGGTACAAGTTTGCGTTTTAACCATATTTAGAGTCATCCCCATCCCCACAGTTGAAGAGGCGAGAGTGGCCCTCGCACTTAAAAAATTGCTCCGTGGGCCTTGGTGGGGCCATGCACTCTGTGTGGTTAAACATTTGGACCGGTTTACAATTATTGTCCAAATTATTACCATCTTCACAATCTATATTTCTTGAGCTTTCTTGATATACAATTTTATAAGGTTTTGAAATAAACTTTTGGAATTATGGCTACTAAGAAAAGTAACTTTTTTCATGTGTACCCCGGCCTTAAGCGCACTTGAACGCATTACTCGACTGCGCTTAATCACAGTTAGCTATTGTTTATTTTGTGCCTTTGCAACACGATTTTTGGAAATGACCTAACCTATCAAATGCAATGAAAATTACATCTCAAGCTACCCTTGATCGTAAACAATAATAATTAACCTTAAAGCATCCCAATATCAAAACGCGTACTCTCCTTACTGTTTTTAAATCACTTATGGTAACGGTTCTGGGGGATTGCACAGCTATACTTCATTTTAGTGAAGAATTGATTGGCGCTCTACATATAGTTTGATGTAGTATTCATACAGATGGTGTTTGTGTGGAATGAGTTCTTTTGGGACCTACATTGTCTTCCTTATGAACGAAACAGTATTTATTTTATTCTGCTCCAGATGGAAGATAGAATACCTTGCTTGAAATACGCTAAAGCTGAGCTGCAGTTTAGGAAAGATTTGACAGGAAAATCGTGCGCGGTCCACCAAGCCGGTGACGTGGCATCAGAAGCAGGGTTCAGATAACAAGGTCCAGATATGATACCTCGGGTCTCAAGTCACCTCCGCCAAGAGTATTCTGTCTGCAGAATATAAATAAATTAAAAATGCATGCGCAGCTACTGCCATATTCCTAAACCGAAATAAGAATAATCAGAATACAGTAGAACCACCCTATGCGACTATTTTTCGTAAGCGACCACTCCCCGTAAGAGACCATTGACCTTTTGTAAGGGACCACCTCTTGTGAGCGACTGCGACCACTTTTAGAGCTGCGAATTGGATAGTTTCGGAGGCAGAAGTCACTTCAAGACCAACCCGTCTTAAAATATCTATTTTAAAACAGGGAGCGGGGTGAGGGAGCCGGTGGACGAGCGAAAACGATACGTGCGGATTCGATTTTTCTTTTGCTTTTTTATTATTATTATTTTTTTAATAAATTAGCCGGAAAACATTCTTCTGTTGCCTGAGGTACCAAGGGATTTGGTGGGTGTACTTAAGGAGTGGTCTATGTTAATTTTTCCTCTTGGTGCTTTTCTCTGGAAGCAGCTGACTGTTATTTCTTCTGCAATGGGAGATCAAGATGTAGCTGTATAGTGGAGCTACGTTTCCCCCTTCAGTCAGATCTGCATGAGTTGCCGTCTTTTCTCCAGGGCCCGGTTGTTCGAAAGCCGATTAACCTAACACAGGATTAACGTAAACTTTGGTTGCAGTTTTTAACTTTTGGATGAAAGTCGTTTCTGCTGCTTTTTGTTTTTCAGGAGACTTCCCCTAATCTAAAATTTTGCAGAATATCAGCATTGAACAACGTTTGGGGATAGAGAAATAACCTCCTTGATTAACTTTCAATCTTGGATTAGCGTTAATCGGCTTTCGAACAACCGGGCCCAGAGCTTTAGAAGCGCGCTTTTAGACAGTACACGATCCTCGCGTTTGTTAAATGTCAGCTCAAGGACCTCGAAAGCAACCTATTGAGAGCTCAATCCAAGAGTTGGGCCGCATATTTCGACGTTCAGCCAAATAACTATAGTTTTTAAGAAGAGAGGGTTCAGACAGTCAAACTTATGCCTCAAAGATTAAAAAAGGCTGAGAAACGCAATGCTTCTCGGGTAAAACACTGCCATATAAGAAGAGGAAAACGTGTCCTTGTTGGTTTCTCCTAAGATTTATTATGGCTTTCTTTTCGGCTACGCAAAATTTATTCTGTTGATGGAAGATCTATGCCATCTAAGTCTAACGAGGTAGATGATTTGTATTTTCACATGTACATGCAAGTGAAACTGGTTTTGGGGGGTATTCAATTTGTACGTTGTGGTCAGGAATTCGTTTCCGGTTCGTGGTTTGAAAGGGAAAACCACTAGTTTTAGGGAGATTTGGGCGGTTAAATTTGCTCTCCTACTTTTGCTCGACCGGCTGTCGAGTGTGAACGGTTCGCTGGGATTCAAAATGTCCTCTCTTGGAGCCGTGCGGCCTCCCGGGAACATCCGATAACAAAATGTGTGTCGCGTATCGTACGGGATGTGTTTGGAAAATTTAGACAGGATAGGCCCGTGCGCAGTTTTTTTCGTGGGAGGGGGGAATTTTTCCGTGGAAACGGACAAACGGAAGCGCCGTAGGCGCAAGCCTGTAGGGGGTTCGGGTACATGCTCCCCCGGGAAATTTTGAAAATTATGTTGTCTGAGACTGCGTTTCGTGCGCTTTGAGGGCAGTGTGATATAGAAACAGGCAGCTGAAAGCAAACGTAAAAATGTGAATATTATGTTTTGCTTTCGCAAAGAAGAAGTATAATAATAATAATAATAATAATAATAATAATAATAGTAATAATAATGATGTTGGAAATAATGTCACAATTTAAAAGGAACAAAAATAGAAACAAAGTTGCAAATTCGTATTATTCCGAATTAATTGTGACACATTCTCTTGTGTGTCATTATTCCTTAAAGTAGAACGCGATCAACAGCAAACCGAGTGGAACTAGGTTTGCTGTTGGTCAGCACGATCTTTTAGGAGTGTCCCAAGCTCAAACTTCCTTGGGTGCTTCTTAGGAAACACATCCACTACTCCTCCCAGATCAATGCCTGTTAGATAGTGGACGTGCATAAGGGCCAGTGAGGGGAGCTTCTCTTGTGTCAAGCTGGCTCTGTTGGTCAACTAAAAAATGGACCTCTGCAACCTGTGGAGGGGTGCGGGCGCACCCATCGCACCCCCCTCCCCTCCCTTCTCCCTTTTGGAGCCCGAATGATTTTGAAAAGGATGGTAGAGATTTAGGGCCCGTACGCACTAGGCTGAAAAGATTTGTTTGGCTCTGACAAAAATCTCAAAAAATTTTGTCTCCACCAAATTTTGAATTTGCTAATCGCGTAGGCACTTAAAAACACCAAAATATTTGATAATCACAAGTTCGGGCTTCTGTTGAATATATAGACTCTACAAGGCGAGATCAAATTTCCTGGGTTGACGTTTTCAGCCATTTTAACACCTGCAAATTGTAAAATCTGACAGTTTTGATGCTTCACAAAAAATTTGTCATGTTGTGAGGTAGGACGACGGCGCTGTTGAAGTTTGGTACTGCTTGACAAAATTTTTGTAGGACAAAAAACGCCTTTCGCACTTGCAGAACGTAACTGGTGACAAACATTTTTGCACTTGTTAGGACGTGGAGATCAGTAAATTCAAATTTAACGTGTAACGTAACGACGAACAGTTTCAATTCGCCGCTGTATCCGATCACTGTGGCTTTCGGTGACTTTTTAAATCTAATTACCCGAAATACATTAGCGTTTTTAAACCCAGAAATTGGACAAAAACATCTTTTTTCGCATACGCACGCATTTAATTTTCGGCGGTCCCGTCCCGGGTAGGCCAGCCAAAATGTTGACATGAGAAAAGGTTGTCCCGCTTGCCAGGTTTACCCTACCTGGCGAGACAACTCGCCTCCCCGAGTTGTCTCGCCCACCTGAGTTGTCTCACCCACCTCATGTAAATGGCTGATAGAACATTTCGAAGAAATAAGTAGAAAAATAGCTCGCCTAGGGTACTAAGTAACTCGATGGGAGGGTTGTCTCGGGTACCCGAGACCATATAAACAGGGCCGAGACATATAAATATAAATGTACCCTTAATCTCCTTCGCAGCCGTTATTAGGGTCGTCACGCAACCCTCCTCCCCACAGAGGGCTCTGGAAACGACGACTCGTGCCAGTACTCCTCTGTCTGAAATATGGCAACTCTCATGAAAAACATTGTGGTTTTGGACAAGCTTTGGAAGTCTACACTTGGCATTTATCTGAACCCTTATTTGTAACCAGTACGAAGTACACTAAGCTTAAAGCTTACGTTTATTCTGGTTTGTTAAGTAAAATTCGTTACGTAACCGGCGTCGCCAGCATCGAATAAAATATGAGTCACCGTAGAACTCAAAATATGCTTACAGAGAATGGGCTTTCGGTGGATTTCAGGAAAGCGGTAGAAAAAGGAGATGAAACCCAAGTCAGAAGTATGTTGGTGAGAGAGAATTCCCACAGTGGGAGTGGAGGGATACATGCTTTGTTGACAACAAAAATACGGAAAGCTCAGGTGAGAAATTCCCAATTTGAAGCTTATATTTTGTGACTCAAACTCTGTTTTTGTTCGGCATTCTCGGAACAGGGTTATTTGTATGACAGGGATGCATGTCAGTTATAATTAATGCATGGTTTGTGCAGAAATCTACCTATTCTTTGCAACTAACAATGGTGATATGTTCTCCTAGCTTTGCAATAATTACCGTGAATGCAAAGAATGCACAGAGACAGAGAGCTGGGGTAATGTGTTGGAATCAGGTACAAGTGATGTTTCGAGCCATCTCTGTACATACAGATAGTTAACCTGCCAGTTGCTCCATATACATGGCATATACAGTGAAATAAGGGTCCTGCTAAGTTAATTTGCATCTCATTTATATGAGAGTGGGTACATACTGTTTGTCAGTTTGACTTAGGCCCTGTTCAAATGTTGGGAGGGTGAAACGATAGCCTTCATTTACATGTGTAGGGTTATCCCTTGGGCTATCTCTGCTAACAAAGCCACATAAACCTGAAGCCATTGAATTCACACTTCATCTTTTAGGGTTAGTTTATATGTCGCCCTATCGCCAAATTTAATTCATGTTAAATTCGTCAATCCGTCAACAATAAACTTGCTGTGTGGTTTTTGCCGTCGAAATTAATACACTGAATACAGTCAAATTTAATCCATCATGCGGCGTCTTTGATCAGAGGTTACATTTTTGAAAATAATGATCTGTAATATTTAAGCAATAGACCACAAATTTTTATGGTTTATAGGCTGATAAACCACGCAAGATGTTGGAAGAACACGAGATCGAAGAATTCGTAAAATGCGGCTTATGATTTATGAATTCCATGTGTCTACTGGCACAATAAACCATAGCTGATTGACCAATCAGAGTGTTTCCATTGATTTGGTTATTATATAAATGAAAATAATGTATGTCTTATAGGTAAAAATTAAATTCAGGTTAAAATTTTCTACAGTGGGTTGATTCTCAAATCCTTTTGTCTCCTCAGAAGCCTAATTATTCAAAATTAGGGTAATAATTGAATTTCAACCTGGGTTAAAAAAAATAATTTTAACTTGAATTTGATTTTAACTGCAATTTTCATCTGCATTTCATTCGACACATCCCTAGAGCAATGTTTCAAGCACTATCAGTAGACTCTTTCTGCAAACTTCCAAGAAGCCTATGAATGAGCATGGAATGTCTTGGATGAGAGGTGATATTTTATTCATCTTCCCAAGAAGGATAAAACATCTTGGACAAATATAATTCACGAGTTGAATTTAATTTATTTTTCACATCGTGTTATTGCCGAATTCAATGAGATGGTTTTGGTGTCAATTTGCATTTTATACAGAGTCTGCAGTCTACTTTTAATAATAACCGGAATTTAAATGCTTTTGGAACCTTGAATAAAACCACACAGCAATTTATGTCAACGGATAGACGAATTTGACGTGAATTAAATTCGTCTGAATTAAGTTCGACAATAGGGCAACATATAAACTAGGCTTTACTCTTTGATATATTTGAGATGCAGGTCAACAACTTTGGGCGTCCATGCCTATTTCTTCGTTTTTTTTCTGACAAAGAGTCTGGTAGATTGTTTTATTATGTGACTGATCAAGTGTGGATCCGTCAGTCAAACCTTTTGATCAAGACTTTTGCCCATTTATATTGGAAGTCACCGGGAGAACGTTCTGTTCCAGCCGCCAAAGAGTTGCCCTGACTTTCTGAATCCTCCCGGCTTGAGTTCGCCACTCTTGCCAGCACAATTCTTGGTAGACCTGTTTGTAACTGCATGATGCCATATTTATGGTTGCGAGAATGTGAGAGTAGTCTGATCGCTGTGAACTTGACCTACCTAGGAGGATAACCCTACCTCAACCTATTACATAGCATAGGTAAACAAAAAGTTGACCTGTTACTGCTGAAGTTCATGTGGCATAGCTGGACACCCTGTCTAGTGACATTTAGTTTCACACATGCGGGTGGGGGTCGTGTTTGAACAGTGACGATGCGGGCCACCAAGTTAAAACCTTAGAAACCTCAGTTTTCTTTTAGTTTTTTCAGTTGTGTTAGTCCCTTTTTATGAAAACTATCTTTATAATGGCGTATCGGTTCTGTGAGGCTTTTCTTACGGCTTCTCATGATTCTGAATTTTGATTTTGACTTCAACACGTTCGAAACACTTTAGATCTCATCTTTCTGTTTCATACCCGTTATTTCCGTCACTTAAGAAGACACAGTTATTCCCGAGAATTTGATAGAATACTCAAACAGAAACCTCGCAAGCTAGAGTTAATGACCACTTTTTATCACGTAGTTTTCTTAAGTATTAATCATCACGCGTGTTTTCTGATGATTAATCCTTAAAGGGCCACGTTCAACCAAAAATCATTGCGCGCCTCTGTTGATGTTATCATCCGGGAAATCGGCCGTCGCGTAAGACTCATAAGAACACGTGGGAGAAAAATCGAACGATCGAAGGACAGGAGGAACGTTCCTTCGATGTTACTGGCGACAATAGTGATTTGGGTTATGAAAAAAGACCTGTTAACCTTTACAGCTCTCCTATAGCTCGCCCAGAGAACACTGATCACGAGGAAGCGTGGCCTTCTCAAGCTCTTCCAAGTAGAGTGGTGAGATGCAATGAATGAAGGAGCGCGTATGTCGAGTTTTGATTAGCAATTTGTTGGATATAAACGACTAAGAATTTGCGTTGCTCTCCACTGTGTATAGATCTGCCAGTGCAAGAATACATGCAGTCGAAAAACAGGAAAATATCGGGGATGTGTGTGCAGAGATGCCGGTTTGAGATCGAGATGCTCGGCGAGTTGTGTATGTGGCAGCATTTCAAAGCCGTGTAAGAATAATAAAGAAGTTGTGATAAATCAACGTCAACCTCCTCCAAGCAGTGCATTTGAGCGACACAAAATCGCAGGACTATGTTTTATTGGGTTTTACAACACTTGACAACAGTAATTATTAGAGAATAAGAAAGCCAAGTGACAATACAAACTGATAAGCACTTACATGAAATCGGGTTATAAATGGCGGATGAATCCTGCAAACGAGCTCGTTTTGCTTAAGAAGATCTGCTCTCATCCATACAACTGAGCATAAATCCATGCAGGACCTAAGCAAATTTCGCTGTTTGAATTATTTGCGAACCCAGAAACTTGTTTCCTGTCGTTCCATAGCTTAAATGAAGGAAAGCCAAACAATATGTCGGTCCTCTGGCCTCGGCCGGCGACCTCTTTTCAACTGGCGGCTTCATTCAGAACTTCATACGATAATAACGAAGAAATAACTATACAAATCCGCGAATTAAACGTTAAAAAAGCTATTCACAAATATCACAATTAACGTAAGCAGATAATACGGCCGATGGAGCCAGATGGAAGTTCACCTATCGTAGAATCGTATTTTCTGTCATACAGAAAATGGCGCCGATGAAAGCACTCGCGCGCAATGGCTCATGGTTGAGCGTGGTCCTTTAATTTTACGCCGAGCGCGGGAAAATGCGCACGTACAACTAGCAAATGGTTTTGGTCTTGCTTCTCATTGGCTCAGAAAGCGGAGCGAGTTTTTGTCAACCAATCACAGTGCGAAGAAAAGCAAAACCAAAGTAAACGCGAAAAGAGATCAAACAACAACGTCAAGGATCTGGGAACTCCTACGAAGATGGCAGGCTTCATTCGCCGAGCGCCACTTGCCTTTTTCTCGCTGTTGGAGGAACTTCTTCAGGAGCCTGATGAAACACGCGATAAAAAGGACAACATCCGCATGTTTATGATGCGCGAGGAGTATATGAAAAATTATACAAATGCTGGAGTTCGCACTGAGTCGTACGTCGAGATAGATAACAACTATTCACCGAAGTGGAGGTGGCTAGCAACGATTGCAATATTTTCCCGCGCGCAAAAACTGCCGTCTTGTTTACTCGCTGACGGATAAAATTTCTGAAGACATTTTGTTTCGTTCTGGTGGCGACATTTGTAACATCTGTATTTGAAACCATTCTGTAAAACACATCATTCAACGTTGGTTTTCAAGTGTACAAGTTACGCAAGATTAATTTGCATTAATAAAAAACAAAACCTTTCTCATTAAAAAACAACAACAACAACAACAAAAACATAAAGCATTATCTTTGAACACGGCCAAAACAAATTCAGTCGCTTTTTTGTGTTTTCAGAGACAGCTTCGTCAAAACGAAACGCCATTTTTTCGCAATTCACACGAGGGAGTACGAAACTCGCGATTTGCTGGGAGGTAAATAGCAAAGGAAAATTATTCGGGGTTTGACTAGCCAATCAGAGTGCGCCTTCAACGCTATCCGCTGTTTTAGTATATACTGCCCGGAGAACCCAGTACGGCCCAGAGAAAGACGTCGTCCTACTTTTGAAATTGAGAAAGACCTACAAATAACGTTTTAGTGCAGCCATGTCTGTTGTGTGCCGAGCTGACAGACCACGTGACACACTCCGCACCAAACTAGCTCAAATAGAACGAAAATCTGAAACCAGTTTCACGAGTTACCAATCCAAACGATTCCAAAAATGGAACGGGGAATAGGAAAATCCGGTTTTAGATTGGGTGAAAAGGAACGCTACCTGAGTGTCGTAGAACCAGATCCATTACTCTAACCAATCACGACACAATGAACTACAAATGAACTAATCAGAATGCGAAGCAATTCCACGTAGCCGCGGCCAGTGCGAAGCGCAAGAAACCGTGGGCGAGCAAGCAACGATCGGGTTTAGTTTTATTGCCGAACTCAATCGAACTCAATCGACGGATTGGGTTCGATTGAGTTCGATTTCCGAAAGCTCGATTTGCTATCCCGGGTATCATAACATCATGACCAATTAACTTTATCATACATACATAACGCCCTTCACTCTTATAACCAACATAACATAACATCAGGACGAACATCATAATTTATCAAGACGAACATCATAATGTCATGACGGACATAACATCAAGACAAACATCATAATGTCATGACAGACATCATAACATCAAGACGAATATCATAACGTCAAGACGAACATATGATACCGAGGTCAACTTCACATTGAACATTTTAATGTCGATACAAAACACATAGTAAGTGACAAACATAATTTTGACAATGATAACGCGCCATATAATTAAACCCGACGGTTTTCATTTGAATCGTCACACTTTAAAGATTCCATCCCGAAACCAAAATTCAGAATCACTTGTTACAGCTTAGCAAAAGGCAACAGAGAAAAAAAGCTGGTCTATAGCTGGGTCTCCATTTGAGTGGTCATGGTCTTCAAAAGTGATATAAACCACATTAAACTGTGAGGTATTCGATTACGGCAGTAATATGAAAACAAAATATTTCTAACGAGTTTTTGTCGTTGGTTTTGCTGTACTAATGCTTTTTTGTCGGTGGTTAAATAAAGATTATTATCCCATGTTATCTCAAAATGTTTGCCGTAAGAGCTGTTAACGTTTTACCTCGGCTCGGATATCTCGCAGTCTCCATATGTAGAGAAACGGATTTAGCGAAGACGACATTAGCAAAATTGTTGTTGCCAAATGGAGAATTGTGAGCGATGTTTCGTGGGAAACGTTTAAAGCCTGCACCAAAACAGCGGAGAGAGCGAACGGCGAGTAACACAACAAGAACAGCGCCCATACCCATAAAATGGTGCGTACAGACTTATTGTACTTTTCAAGGTTGATAACGGCTTGGCCCTTGCCATAAGAGTGTGCGGTTGCATGAACCTGCCTTTGATGGTGATTGATGATTCGAAACACCTTGAAATACGCAAAGGAAGAGACTGCAAAATAGCAAATGGCCAGAGTTCCTTCAATGATGGCGACGAACGGAACATTAGTATCAAAGTATGGTTCCATTCCGGGCAGTCTTCGAACTGCCATATACGGGACTGGTATTATTGTAAGAACGACCTCGATGATATAAACACGCCTAACAGTTATGAGGGAACGTCGACTCATATGCAACCATCTCTCGACCGTCATGGCTGTCATTATCAATCCTGTTAAGACAACAAAATATGGTACAGTGCTGTGAGCGATTGCAGACATCACGCAGTATAGATTTTTGTAAACTTTTAGTTCTGCGACTCTGTATAAGACGTACGATGGCTGACCAAAGATCCCCGTGCACAGGTCTGTTAGTGCAAGGCCACAAAGGAACACATAGCAAGGTGTCCTGAGAACAGGGTTCCTCCAAATTGCCGCCAAAATCAGAGAATTTCCCGCCACTGCAACCGGTGTTGACAACCCGACTATGACGCAAGTAAGAATCGTAACAATATTGTCTACGTAACTGAATTTGTGATTGGAACAAAACTCGAAAGGAAGGTCTTGGGGAGAGCTTGAATTAACCATGGCAATCCGTTCTTATTCTTTTCTTTGGACAGCGCCGGATCCGAATCTCTTCGCTCTAGCTTGAAGAGATCTGTAAGCAAACCGGCTGGCTTTAAAAATGTTATTTGTAAATGCAATGGACTGAAGAAATTAGTTCTCTGTAAACAAACTAACGGCATTGCATCTTGAAACGACAGTTTACTTAAAAGTGCATTCCACGCAGACAGATAAAGTGGTTTTTAAAGTGGGTGGGAAGCATTAGTGACTGATGGTGTTAAATTGAATACATAGAGTAAAAAAAATCCATCTTAGTAGGGCCGACATATGTCTTTGAGAAGGAAACTAGATAAATTTTATTCGCGCATGGACTCATTTCTCGTCCAGCTGATCACTTGGGCAAAGAGTGCAATTTTCTATTTGCTTTTTTTAAATTAAAGCACGTTTTCCATGTGACGAAACCAAAAAGCCGAAAAACCGAACCAATCATATTTTTTTTCTAAAGGGATGTGATCTGATGTGTCAGTTTAATTTTTTATATGCTGATATCCGCTGATATTATAACGAATCAAAGCCGCTCTAGTCTAAATTAAAACGCTATTTTCATTCTCTAGTAGCATTTCTTATTTCTTATTGTCCCTTTGACTGAAATAAGAAAAGGCCAACGTTTTGCTGACATTACACGGTTGTAACTATGGGGGGCGATTGTGATTTTAATATCGACCCCTGACTTCATTGCAAAATACAATTTAACAACGTGCAGAAGCTGCCGTTCCCACAAATAAAACATGAGAAATGTAAATTCCTATTCAGAGCATTTGACACCTAAAGGCAAAAATTTAATTAAAAATATCGTCCAAAGAAGATCAATTATAATGTTTACATTTCATGTTCATTAATTTTTCTGCGGCCAACTATACCTTGATGGGTGCTGGTGAGGTTTAGAAGCCGATTGGTCAACCATTACGACAGTGAAAATTGCCTGTGATTGCTGGTAACTAATTATTTTAACACAGACAATACTCAGAAGGAAATTGGAAATAAATCATTGAATTAGACGTTCAAGACAAATTGTAGTCATTGTGCGAACAGGCCATCTGAAGCAGTGGCTCTAAAGTTTTTTCGATGATGTGATATGATATGGAAATTGCGTTTATTTGAAGACGGTCTTAAACTGAATTTGAAAGAAATTTTACTATTAATTGACTCAAGCTGGATCAACAATGTTGACAACTTTAAAAATGGGAATGGATCGGTGATGCAAAGTTTCAATTGTTTTGAGCGACGGAGCCGAGCCGGGTGTTGCCCGCTCTGGCGAAAAAAATATCCAGAGAGATACCTTCTGTAGTTGTAGGCATGACCTTGAAGTGAAGAAAAATATATCTTCTAGAAAAGGTTTGGAATCATGACACAACAATACTGATGTAATTCTTTTGCTTGCTATAATGTAGGAGCATTGTACTAATTAAACCCCAGCTCATAGTGGGTGAGTATTTTTCAGTTTTCCTTAACTGATCAGGTAACTAACTACCATGGGGTAGAACTATTTTAATCTGAATCTTAACGAAGAGGAACACTCTTCAGATTACGAGCAGACGACAGATACGTGGAAAGGCACCCCTTATCTAAGCAACTATTAGGTGATAATTGTTTTTGAAAGTGTTATGGTTTTATCCTCTATTCCTTGCCCGGAAAATCGTTTTTATAGTGGCCAGAAAAAGGTTGACCTGTGGCCAAACGAGAGTACTGATTAATGCGGCCTTATTGTAGGCTTTCAAATGTCTGATATTTTACCGTCCATTTTTCAAATTCACGTAATGTTTGCCCACAACCTTCGGTGGCTCTTATCTAAAACAAAAGTTGTTCAATATATTTAAAACTTCAAATATTGCTTACTTTGAAGTCTTCAACAATAAGAGAAACCGTGAAGACTTGAACGTAAAAGTGTGTAAGAAATTCGGAACAAAACAACTAGAATAGAGCAGAGAGTCTCATACGAATTAACTTTTCAGGGCATTTCGTCGAAATAAAAGCCCATCTTCAAAAGACCCAACAAGTGCACAGTACGCTTTAACCATCAACAGCGCCAAAAAGCAATCATACGAGGTAGTAGTATTTAATTTTTGTCCTATTTAATACTAAGACTAATCAACATATATCAAAACCTTTTTGGCTAACACAGGTTTCTAACCGTTGTACTTTGATGGATCATCACCAACAATCTTCACCTGTTGTAACTCAACTTGTCAAGATCCAACATTTTGCAAATTTGAATAAGAGCTTTCAGAGCAACCTTAAATTTGGAAAATGTAAGGTGGGTCTGAATCTCATGTTTTTGTTCTAACGTTGCAACATGTTATAGTTTATTATGTGTATTACTTGCCAACAATAAAAAAATGGGGCTTTTACTGAGCTTGTGTTTGCGTTAACCCTCATCCTACCAGGTGGGGTCCAATGCGAGCCTCAGTGATAATAAATTTTTACCATAGCTCACAAAGCTAGACAATGCGATCGAGATTTAAGGAATTTGTCCTTATGTATGGGCCACCTTGAATGCAAATATTACTTTGATATTACATGTGGATATGCAAATGTGGGGCTCATTTTTTTGTTGGGGTCCAAATCGACCCCAGCAACAAAAACAATAGTAGCGACTGTGACAGCAAAAAAAAAAACAAAACCCAAATAGCATCAAAACAAATAAATTTATGCATCTTATACTAAAGCTGATATTAAAAAGTCTGTAGTCACTATCATACTGGATTCTGCAATGAGGTCTAAGCGGTCCAATCAACATTATTCCTTTAATTGCAAGGAGCAAGGTTAATATTTGCGTTCACATTAGTATTATTGTTATTATTAAACATAATTTTTCTAAAGGTTGTACACTAGTGTATTGTTTCAAGCTAATTTTGTTCTGGTGTCCACTTTGACCCCTGTTGGTATGACTTGTATGCAAAATAAGTTGGTAGGATGAGGGTTATAGCAATTATTGGGAGCTTCTAACAGGCAACACTGCTGTTATGGCAACCCTTTTGTAACTTGTTCACTAATCATTGGACATTTCTTTGATACCACTATAAACGTAATAGCCAATGAAGATTGGTGTGAGCCACCTTAATTCAAGATATAAAACACTGTTTCGCTTTCCCCTTAACATCACGAGTGCTGTATGCTGCTGGTGATCACGAGTGCTGTATGCTGCTGGTGGATTGAGTGCTTCCCTGTTAACATCTGCAGCGGACGCTTGGAAAATGAAAGACAGACAACATTTATTCTTTAATTTATTCTTTAACCGCTGACCGGTTGGCTCAGTTGGTAGAGTGCCGGACTACCGTGCGGTAGGTCGTGGGTTCAATCCCCGGCCGGACCAACACTCAGGGTCTTTAAATAACTGAGGAGAAAGTGCTGCCTTTGTAATAACATCTGCAAATTGTTAGACTTTCTAGTCTTCTCGGATAAGGACGATAAACCGGAGGTCCCGTCTCACAACACTTCAATGTTCATAACCTTGTGGGACGTTAAAGAACCCACACACTAATCGGAAAGAGTAGGGCATGGAGTTCCCGGTGTGCTGGTCTGGTCTTTGTACTATTTCATGATTTCATGGGTTGGGTGGGTTGGATGATGTAAACCGCATTTGAATATATATACATAGAAAATGCGGTATATAAATCCATTACCATTACCATTACCATTCTTAGCAGTTCATACGGTGGTATCTGGAAAACAACGAGATACTACATAAATACAAGAAACAACAGAGCTTACCGAACGGTGTTTAGGCCAGCTAAAAAGTTGTTACACGTACAGACAACTTAAGACCTTCACTAAAACGCAGACCTCACCTAGGAAAACTAAATTACGCGGCCTAAATAAGTAAAAAAAAAAAAAGTTTAAATAGAGAAAGAGAAGGTCTTGCGTGCGTTTCTCGAAACATTTCGGGCCTATTTTGGGAGCCGTATCTTAAAAAGGAAGACATTTCCAAGCATGAACTTTTTCCAAAAAAATTGCCCTTTCGTATCTTGAAATCAGTGTGTAAGAACATCTTTTTAAAATAAGCAGATCGGAGTTTTAGAAATGGCTGTTTGGGCCCGAAATGTTTTCACTACTTTTGAGAAACGGGCCTCAAGGCCGGGACCGGAAACGGAAGTATGTCTTTTACAACATCCAGTAGATCATAGATCATCTGATAATGACTTACGAACCTTTAATTTACATGCATTGCTTTTGAAGCTAGTACCTGCACTAAATGTTGCTTCTTTTTTTTTTTTTACTTTTGCATCGAAGGGGACTTTATCGGGGTGTGTCAGTCGTCAAAATTATGTCTTTCTTTGGGGCATCTGCGTCACTCTTGCTGCTTTGATTTAGACAGTATTAGCGATGGGAACAGTTTGGTTTTAGCACTGAGCTCCTTCAAGCACTCCGCGCCTTGCAAAAACCTGCGTACATTCTCATGGCCCTCGCTCATTGGGGGACTAGCGTTTATACACTTGCGCACTGGGCTCATCCTTCCACCCATGGATTTTAGGCCTGTATAGTTTGTGCTCGACAACTTTATATTATCGCAACTTTTAAAATTTTGTGCAACTTTTTGTGCTGCAAGGTACTTTTGCCGTTTGGGCAACAAATGCAACAAAGGAGCCATCTGAGGTATAAACACATAGATATTTAACTAAAATTATGCATTTGTTTTGGTTGATGCTTATAAGGCTGAAGACATGCAAACTGCTTGTGTTAACTCAGTATAAATTAATGTGCGCTCACAAAACAAGTCAGCAGTTATTGAATTAATATCGCCCTCGAACAACTCACAAAATTCCAGTGGTTGTTCATTGAGAACTGGATCCGCCATATTGTTGTCTCACTCAAAGCAGCAGTGGAAATAGACGATCGATGATGGAAGCAGTTGCCATCAAACAATTCCAATTTTTGGCAACTTTTGGGTAACTTTTTTCGGAGCAACTTTAACTTAAACTTTAACTCTATTTACTAGCACAATCTATTGTACATACATTATGTCTGACGTTAAAGGTGATACACCCTTGCTAAGTATATATTATTGGTGATATTATCGACATTTTCGTTCGTCTGTACATTCCGTACAGCCAGAACAACAACTGTAATGTCTTTCGAAAGATGGATGCTTATGTGTCGCCGTTTGTTTTCACCAGCCGTCGTCGTGGAAGATCAATTTTTGGCTCTTCTCCTGTCTTTTCCAAACAAACAAACCATCGCGTTTGCAGTAACTGGTTTTTCAGGTTTTTGTAGCACTTTTCACGATGCTCACACCTTTGTGTTGTTTTAACTCGATTAAGATCACTCGCTAACATCGAGTGCCAAGTGTGTCAAACATAGCAACAACCGGCTATCAATTTAGCAAGGAACAAAAACTCGGTTGCTACGATAGTCTATCTTGTCATCATCTTTCTGTTAGGGTATACACCCACTCTAATATGGCTCATCACCATTAATTTAAAGGGACGCTGTCATGCGGCTTCTGCCGTTTTCCAGCCCAAACAGTACAGTATTTCGAGCCCTTTACATTTGGAATGATGTCTATAGAATGCTACTAAATGACCTTTACTCGTGCTAAAACATTCCTTGAAATGTAGGAGAACTATTTTCTGCAGGAAAAGTCATCTATAATACATTTTTATTGGCCATGGCGTGATCATGACGTGTGAGAATTTGAAATATTTAGACTATTTTTTTTTCAAAATCCATTTCCATCCTTGCCTTAACCACAGAATAAGAGCGACGGCAACGGCAACGAAAACGTCATTTCAAACATAACATAACATAACATTTATTCAGGAGGTTACAACACAAATACAAAAACATCCTGAATAGGGAAATCGTGAGGTTAACCCTGTATAAAAACAATTTCCCTAACTAAAACCTACAAAAGTTTAAAAAGTTTCTAGAACTAGAAAAAATTTAATAGCTATGATTCAATAAACATTCTTTAAATATTCAAATAAATTTTAAGTCTACTCTTAAAAACAGACAATGATTCGGCATGTGCGATGTATCCTGGCAAGTCATTCCATTTCCTTACAATGCGAATGAAGAAAGAAAATTTGTGACAATTACAAACCGCTCTTCTCAAGTAAAGTTTATAGTCGTGGTTAGCTCTTGTACGCGAACTATTGGCCAACTCGAAGAAATCTGGGAAAGAGAGATGATCGATACCAAAAACTATCTTATAACATTGAACCAGAGATAGAAATTCTCTTCGCTTCTCTAGTGTTTGCCATTTCAATAAGCTACAACGGTGTTCATAACTCATTTCGCCACGTGTCTGCCTGAACCTTTTCTAGAGCCGCAATCATTGCTTGCACTAACCTCGTTTTTGAGACAAAAATTCTTAATAATTTGTTATCCCGAGCGAGTTTAGTGAGGCTATTTTGAATATGAACAAAAGAATAATTTAAAGGCAGCCATTTTTGAATAGGGTCTATTGCAAGACTTTAGCCTAAATTTAGATGAAAGAGTTTCTGGATTAGACAAAAAGTATGAGGGTCTCAATGGGGTAGTGACTTATACGGTTAACGACTAAACTTTTGGCTGTTTTACAAATAACAGTTTTTTTTCTCATTACCGGGTTAACAGAAAAGTTAAAGAATAATCTCCTCTGTTTTAAAGAGTTAAATATCAATAACCCTCTGTTTCTTTTTTCAAACAGTGTATTTCAAGTCTTAGGACCATTGTGGAATTTAAGGTAATTCTTTGAAAGGGATGTACTATCCAACGTTTTTTTCAAACTTGGTACAACTAATTCTCATCCATACTCATACATAGGACATTGAAAAAATGCAATAAAAAGGTGGGGACACGGTGCTTGTTTTCGCCCTGCATGCCCTTTATTGTGTTTCTTGCCGAGTTGTCCGAGAAATGTTCGAAACTTGATCAACCGGAAAAAAAAATTTACATAGCAAAAACTATGAATATTACTGAAACCTAGGGCTTATTCGTCTTTCTGGGCTATAATCAAAGTAAAGTGATTTTAAATTGCCCGATGTTGCAAGTAACTTAAGGAAATTGGACCGCATCTTAGGGAAAGGCGCAGTTCAAACAATAAAAAGACAGCAAAATGAATCAGCTAATAAGAGACTTTTTAATTCCAGTCAACAACGTACTCAGAGCACATGACTTTATGAATCTAAATAAAACAAACAATGGTCAATCAAGTTGTCAATCTCACTACAAAAAAGGAGTAGCCGGTGTATACTGCACTACTTTCAAGCGGTTTTGCCTGACCTATCAACACACCTTTAGCCATGATATATTTATCTAACCACTGGGAATTACAAACAACACTTTTGGGCCTGGTAAACCATTTCATTGTTTAGTCTTTTTGCAATGTTAGTATCCAAAAGCGGCTTCGCCTCGCTTATCTACAGGATCCAATACCTTTAACTCTAAAATACTGATCCATCTCCAAACAAATTATGAACAACCGTTTTAGACCTTGAAGTTCAGAATATTTTTCCATTTGCTAAGATTTGACCACTTTCTACTGCTAGGAGCTACAGGTGCCTTTGCCTTGGTTTAACACTTTTGGGCCTTGTAGTTTACAAAATCACTCTATTGCTTTAAAATTTGAGCAGTTACTTGTACCAGCAGCTGCAGGAGACCTGTCCTGAGTTTTCCTTACGTTTGGTATCTTTAATGTTATTAATCTTTTTCAATTAGTCTATTCAACCTCCTACATAATAAGGAACTATTCTTTTAGGCCGCGCAAAAGTGATTTAAAAGTGCTTATTAACGAACACTACGCCACTTTTTTTTAGATGACGTTTTCTTCACTGGTTCATCCTTGACTGGTTCGTCTTTGTTACCAGCCTCTGCTCCATCGTCTTCAACTTTGTAATACTTGGCTTCGTTGTACTTAGACATGTCCACCAAGCCAATGTACAACTAAAGTCAAAACCAAATGTTACTGATTACTTGATGGTATCATCTCCCATCAAACTGGTAAAAAAACCGAAAGAGGCACATTTGGCATTTTAGTACCCGTTGGAAACCAACTTCGTTTCCGGTGTCCCCCAGGGACGAGGAAGAGGGGACCCTGAGAACGAGGTTCGTTGGAATGACAGAATGGCAACAGGATACCCAGTCAGCTCGAAGGCCAACCATCAAACCTGCTTCCTTTATGTACAATTTACCTAATTTCCGTTGCTTTTACAGAATCTCCATGATACTTAAATAGTTTGGATTGACAACAATACACTTGAGTGCCAATACCAATGACAAACGCAAGTTTACAAAACAATTTTAATTGCATAAAAACAAACCGCTAAATAAACGGATAAAACTGGGATTCATTTCTGTATGCATGCAACTGCGTTTAAAGAACGAACCTCTTCTTCGATGTATTTGATCATTCTTCTGCGAAGGTTGTCAAAAGGAGGGCGGAATTCAGGGGTTTCATGCCAGCATCTAGTCATCACACTGTACCTAAAACAAACAATTTAAACGTCTGATTTATTCTTTATAGTCTTCTAACTGCTGGAACCTGCTGTGACAAAAAGGACCAGTGCTAACAACGACAAACAACTTGAAACATGAGTAACTGCTACACTCACACTACAGGCATCCCGCGGGAAACCCTCAGTAACTTTGTTCCTTCCTTTCCAGTAAGTTTAGGAAGGTGAAGTAAGAAAAGTAAGAAAGATTTTCACCCTCGCCGCACCCCCCCCCCCGTACCCCCCTTCCTAACCTCTTCCTAACGGCTTCTCACCCGGACAAGGTGGAAGATTTTTTTTATTATCAAACGATAGGCCCAAATATAGTTTTTCAGTCAGTAAACGTATATCATGTAAAGCCATGCCGAAATCAATTAATAATGACTAATCGTGAAACGAGTATCTCATTTAAGATTGCGTAGGTGACAGACTCTCAGTTTCACGGCAGCTCTTATAAATAGCAAGAACTTACAGGGTGTCGTCGATGTGTGGGGGTTTTGGCATGCGGTAACCCTTTTTTATTTCAGCAATTGTTTGGCCTTCTGTCCAGCCCGGGTATGGAATACCCCCTGTTAGGTGTTTTAAAATGTCATAACACTTATCATATACATATCCATCATGTTCTTTAATTACTGAGTATGAAAATAAAGTGTTTCCAGATTTGCAATTGGTTTAGTGGGCTCTGGATACCATGCAGGCTCTGTATCATACTGCACGAAACATGGTCCACAAAGTTTCTTTCTGGAGCAAAACTAAGTCAGCAGGATCTAGCAATACGTCTTGTATTTCTTTTTGCATGTGTGTGGTGAAACAGTTTTTCTACTCACAGCTGTTGTATACAGGATTATCACTAAACTTGTTGGCTATAAATCTATAATCTAATCTATCTCTGCGAACTTTCTGCAACTGTCCTTAATGATTCCTCAAATTGACACACTTTTACGCGTGCACAATTCCCACATAAGCTTTCAAAACAATCCGAATTATCATGAACATCTGACAATTAAGTTTCAGTAAAATCCATTCGTGAGCCATGGCCCAGGAAAATAAAGCTCAGCCGGTTTGTACCATTGCAAAAACGTATAGTTGCTCTGCTTATAATACGAAAAGACGCCATGTTTCTTGCTCAAGGCTCACCATATCAGAATGTTCATATTATTACCACTCTTCATCAAATCAAGTGTCGCAATACCGTGTCAAAATTACAACTGATCTTCCTCCGTGCAGATTGACTATTCAATGTGTAACATCGAAAGATAAGTCAAGGCACCTTTTGATTTAATTTCACTTCTCCGATTCCACAATTCATCTCTGTCTCTTCCTTTCATAACTTCGACGTGTCTCATCCATACAGTTACTCCAGGGTTTTTAGGAATGTACCATCTACGGTTTGTAAGCATTTTGGACAACATCAACGTTTTTCACTTTTTATTCATCAAGGAAGGACTACTCACCAATGGTAAATATCTCATAGAGGACGATTCCGTAGGACCACCTATGGATTAGAAAATAACTTAAAATTCAACCACGGTGATTGTATTAAGTTTCTTCTTGTACATAAGAAAACGAAATGAGAACGATGCAGTATTTAAGCAGAAAGTCGAGACAAAGTTTCCACATGCAAAAAATAACTCTATTTTCTAACATGAAGAATGTAGTGACGGTATACTTTTACCTAATCTTGTTTTAAGCAGTTCAAACGTTTGAGTCACTGGTAGAGACCATAAAATGTTATTGCTGATACCGAAGAGTCAAAACACATATTTAGTGTGTGAATCCAAAACCCGTGAACACTTTGATTTGTTTTTCACATTTCTCATTTTGCCTCAACCAATCAAAAGAAACATAAAACCACAAACTAATTAGCCCTACTGTTTGCGTTATAGTTTTCTTGCCGTGATTTACTTTGTAACTGAAACATAATAACATTCCTATTTCCAAAAATATTTCTAGTCTTTACGGTTTTCGTATTTTCACAGTAACTTGTAACAGACTCGTCCCCGTCATTTTCCTGCACACTGTAATGCATCCCATAATACATGTATACTATCATAGGCAACCCAACAAACACTACAACCACGGGCTCACTAAGTGGATGTCAGTGAATTACACTATCACTCCTTTGGGGTGCTTTTTCTTACCCCTTCACCTAAAGGCAAGTGACTGGGCTAAATAAATGGGTGTCACTTACACATCGCTTTGGCTGGTGAGGGATGCAGGATTTCCGTACAGTATTTCAGGGGCTGTCCATTTTACTGGGATGCAGCCCTGTAAACGTAACCAGTAATAAGCTACAGATATTGTCATATTTACAGCAAGTTGCCAGCACCACCAGTCGCATGGCAACGATGCGTTTTGCGAACAACATCATGAATAAACAAAGTAACTCCTCATTAACCCTTTAAACCCTAAGAGTGATCAGCATCAAATTTCTCCTTGTAATATCAACGCTTTATCAAACAGAGTTCTCACGAAAATTAAGTACAGGATAACACAAGATGAATTTGCTTGATAGTTTAACAATTTCTCCCTACTACTTCGACAGAAAATGTGTAGGGGCAACAATTGAGAATTTAAATTTTGATCTTAGGGTTAAAAGAGTTAACTTTCAGTAGCAGTGGTGATCATAGTGGAAGCAATTGGAACTATGGCACCTGTGGGAGGGGTGGTAACATATTTTGGCAGCAACAGAGGAAATAGTAAAGGCACTCAGACAACAACAGTGCTTAAAGAGCAGCGGCAGGTCGTTTGTGCAGCATGACGAATGAACGATTTCATATATGGTGGATACCAAACCCTATGTTTTTTCTTCATCGTTCAAATAGAAGAAAACCTACATACCTTTTTGGCTTTACCGTGGCCATACTTGAAGTTCCGGTACGCCAAACCAAAATCGGTGATTTTGCAGACACAGTTTTGGTCCAGTAGAACGTTCCTTGCTGCCAAGTCTCGATGAATGATCTACAAATGGTCAAATGGACAATGGATCTATTTTTAGTTCAAAACAGTCTTCAAAAGGGAATCATTAAGCATGTACTACAAGCGTATTTGTGCAAATAATCAGATCTGGTTAGATTGGTTAAACAACAGTTGAATTTTGCTACGAATTTAATTCTTATAAACTATCTTTTTTTCTTAATGACCCTACCGAACCAACTGCTTGATAATCAGAGTATCGAATCAGGCAATTTCTCAACAATTCGCCATATCGATTATGATAATCTTATAAATTATAGTATAAATTTCCGTTTTCCACATACTCCTCTCGATGCCAGGAACGTCATCCCCGTTGCAATCTGCCTGGCGAAAGTGACAAAGTCATATGTATTCAGCTCCGCAGCCTCGCTCTCTCCGCGATGATACTTGTCTTCAATTCCTCGGCTTTTCCTGAGATAGCCCAGCAAATCTCCACACGGCAAATACTCCATGATGAGAATTGGGTGAACTATATCGATACAAATACAACAACTGAGGATAATTTATGATCGAATTGAACCAGTTTTTAATGTATCTCGCTCTCCAGAAAGGCTTGCCTGGGTATCCTCCTCCCCACTACATATTTACTGCACAAGCTGAAGGTCATTTCGTCATCATTTGAAAAAAATTCCTGTGAAGGAATTAATGACACCTGTTTTATATTTACTGAGTTGACATTTTGATGTTTTTGATGATGCTCAGCAGCTGGCAACTGAAATATTTCGATAAATTTATATTACAAGCGTCAAAGGTGTAAATAATGTGAGAGTCAATGTAGCAACCGTTTCGCAGAATAATGTCTTCCTTAAGGGAACAGCTGAATGACAAACCCTTCCCTAAATGAAAATTAGAGACTTAAATGAGACAACATGAGAATAACAAACAGAAAAGTTCCATGAAGGAAATCATATGTGAACTGCGGATATCAAATCAAATGAAGAATGATCGTCGCAGTTGTGATCGCAATTTTTACGATTGCGTAAAGAAGCCTGAAAAAAATTCAACAGGACTTCAACGGGGCTTGAACCCGTGACCTCACGATTCCGGTGCGATGCTCTACCAACTGAGCTATGAAGCCACTGACGTTGGGAGCAGGTCAATTTTGGGTTCATATGTTCCCGTGAAAGATGTGTAAGTGAATAACGTATCTTTACGTTGTTCACAACAATGCTCCGTTTGTGCCCCTTTAAGTGTCAAAATTAGTCAGTGTTAAAGTAGGAGACGCTCCCTTATCTTCCAAATCCCCACCAACCTGTACCCTGAGTTCCATCAACCATGTACAAACGTAGTTGAGACAGTCCCTGAAAAGATTCCTTTTTCGTGAATCACGTGAATTCTCCAATTTCCCCCCCCCCCACCCTACAGTTTCAATGTTGTAATCACGTGCCAGTGTCCATGAAAAGTATTCCAACAGGGATGTCAGTAAGGTTTTGAGCGAGAGGGCATTTGGATTTGACAGGTGGGTAAGGTATCGCGAAGGCCCAAAGGGCCTACCTAGCCTTTAAGGGCAATCCAGGAAAACTTTTGAAATTCCACAGTTGCAGAAATGCGTTTTCCTGCATTCTGAAACTCCAAACAATGTCCTTCAAATTGCAATGCGTTATGAGGTGATTTCGTTTTTAACAGACAGCAAAACGAGTTGAATGCGGTGTATGATACTGTCATTAGGAAAGGATATCGTAGTATTTTGACATTAAAGTCTGATTTACCCTGAAGACACATCAACAAAAGAACACGATTGTCACTTTACACTTTTTCTTTCCTTGTATTAAAAAAAAAAGTTTGTTCAAGGGTTGAAAGCAGCCGGGCAAAGTTGCGGTCGCAGCTGAGCAATTTGCCGGTGCCCGGCCCTTAATAAAACGCCTGAAATTTCAACATTGAGAAGGGGGAAATATCGACCAAAAACACATATTTTTCACAAGTTATTTGATTGACAGAAAGTGTTGTTTTATGGGAATGTCTATTGTCCCCGTTTGTTCATGTCAGGAACATAAAGCGACCGGTCAAGTGTAAACATCTCGTCATTATGTAACTTTAAAAGAATGAGCCTAATGTGGGTAAATTATACTTTGCCTTAGACACACCTCCACTACATTGTAGATCTAAAATAAAAAATGAGCTTACTTCGTGTTGTCACACAACCAATAAAAGTGATTATGTTAGGCTGAGAATTTTCTTCAAGCTGTTTTCCCAAGTCAATCTCTCTCATCAGTGCTTTTCTTCCTTCTGCTCCTGAGGTGGCTGCAATGCAGACGATGAGAGTACAATGAATACCAAGCAAACCTAACAGATTTTCCAGTGTCGCTAAAAGTAAGTTACCCCGGTCGCGCGTTACGCGACTCGCGTAGCACGCGATGTCTCAGCAACTGCAAGCCGAGTATCATATCTTCAACCCGCATGCGCGATCGCAAAAGCCTGTTGCCGAAGCTGTGTCATGACTGATGCATGTTTGTTCCTTTTTGTTTTTGCGTGGGTTCGCACATGGCACATTTGTCTTCATACGCGTTGGTTCGAGCAAAGCACGCAAAACGTTTTCGGCGAGTTGCCATCAAGAGTAACCCTATGTTCACACGGGAACAGTTCCAAATGAATCCGATCTAAAAGTCGTGAAGGATAGGCGTTTTGTTCACACGGGAACTGCCAACCGTACCGTAAATCCGTTACCAATAGGTCCGATTTGTGGACCTCCAATTAAGCAGGTCCAGTTTTGGAACTGTTTCGGTCCCAAATGGGATCTGTCATCGTGTAAACACCCGGACTGGTTCCTTTCGGTAGTAGCAGCGCAATCTAAGCTTGGGTACTTGTAAAATTTATCTGCCGTCGTCTGCCCATGCTTAACTGCTAAGTTCAACTGGTCCCGTGTGGCCCGATGTTCATAAACGAAACGGTCCCGTGTGAACAAACGTGGTCCATTCCAGGATCTGGTGGGATCCATTTGGAACCGTTCCTGTGTAAACATAGCCTAAAATAAGTTTAATATATATATTTAGGCAAGCCTAAAAGCGGAGCTCCACAGTTCTTTCCTTATTGTATGGCATTTACCGATAAAATAAAATCAATGCCAGGACTCGAGCCAGGACTCTAGTAAGGACTTCTGCATTGTGATTATAGTTTTTTGTGCTGGCTAGGTTACCTAGCCTGCACTATTGCTATCGTCTTCAATTTTGGTCCGTAACTCGTAACTATATCACGTGATATAAGGGCGCCATGAGCTTTCACCAGGCTCTTCGGACGCGTTGCAAGTGATTTCATAATTGGTAAGTAAATTGTCCTTTTTACGCAATGTTTTTTAAAATCAGAATTACTCCCTTTACTTACCACAACATTGACACCGTTAATCTTCGCCGAATAAAACGGAGCGGTTTGTATTTTGGATCAAATTTAAGTCGTTTCCTACCAAGTGAAATAAACAAACTAGCCACCATGACGAACCTATCGCTGTCAAACAAGCATTGTCTGAAGACGAACGAGCCTCTTCTAAGGATGGACAAGGAAACCATGAATGTCGGCCGAATTAAACCCCGCTATTTATCTTTTGCACTAGGTTTAAGTCGTTTCGTACGAAGTAGAAAGGACCAACAAGCTAGCATGGCGAACCCGTCGCTCGCAAACACGCGTCTTCTGGAGGTGAATGAACCTTTCCTAAGAATGGATCAGCGTCTTTTGAGGAAAACGGAGACTCTTTTGAGAGTAACTAAGCCTCTATTGAGCGAAACTATGCCTCGTTTGCAGAAAATCAAGCCCCTTTTGGGGAAAACTGAGCTGAGCTGAGGATAATAACTTTTAGAATAATTTATTCTTGTCTCAGAAAAAAATGCTAACATCAGAGCTAGTGTAATTTAATTAGTCTGTAAATAAATCTTGAAAATGTTTATGTAAAGAGTGAGCATTAAGAAGCAGACCTTCAGAAAAACTTCATTAGTTCTATAGATGGGAGCTATGGAAAGGTCAAGTTTTGCTTCATTTCTTAATTTAAGCGCTTCATTTCATTTTGTACATCAGTACTTACAGCAATTTTAGTCTCTGAAAGATCAGTTATATGTAGACCTTCTATAGTTGTTACCCTGCTTAGTCCAACATAATGTACATGTGGTATTGCTCCTTTAGGGTCAAAGTTAACAACAATTGGTTTCTCAGTATCACCTTGCAATCTATGTATAGTTTTTGCAGCAGCAGGTCTCAGTGGAAACTGTTTTCTTACCACTTGTATAGTTCTATCTCTACCTACAGCAAACTGTGTAGTGACAGGTTTAATAGGTGTCCATGTTGGTTCAATACCTTGTACATACAATTGTCTAATATCATGTCTGGTTTTCATGCCAACATCAATATGGTCAAACTGTACCCATATTATACCAGAAGGCATTCCTCTCTGGTCGATTTGCATTAGTTTGATAACATTACTTGCACCATTTGCCATTCCATCATCTCTTCTGGTGTTAAGAGATCTCAGTTCCTTCTCCAACTGCTGAGTTAAGCACAGAGTGTAGCTGTTTTGTTTTGCGAGGATCATTCGGAACCTGTTTTAAATCTTCTGCTTGAGTTGATGTGAGTCAGCCCCTATGACACTGTCATGGGCTTTAATGCAATACTTAGTACCTGATATTGCACGGTGTGCTTTGTCATTATAGTCATTTACTGTAGCATTTTGTATGAATAAGTACGGTGCATGTTTTGGATAGTCAGAAGCAGTCGTGTTGAAAATCACTCTCTTCTTAAATTTCATTATATCATCATTAGTGTGGTTACCTTCCCTTAGTCTGTTCAACAATTGAGAAAATTGTTTATTTTCCCTTTGTCTCATAATTTCTTATAGTTCAAACATGGCAAAAAGTTCTTTCCAAATATTAGAGGAAAGAATACCATATTCACTATTGTACATGCCCCGGTTGTTCAAACGTTGGATAGCACTATCCACCGGATAAATCACTATCAAGCGGATAAGTAATGGGAAAGCTCATTGCACTATCCACTGGATAGATATTTATCCGGTGGATAGCGTCATCCACTCTTTGAACAACCGGAGCCATGTCTTTAAAAATACATCCATCCATAACTGGTTGGAGTTGGAATAAATCACCTATAGCAATAATACTAACACTACCAAAGGGTAGTGAACTACCTTTAATATGCTTTAATGTATTGCTTATTTGCACATTGAACGTGGTATTAAGCCTAGTTCCCACTAGTGACATAACTATCATAATCATAAGTACGAACATAACGTTGTTATGTCGCTTATGTCTTAGTGGGAACGTCTAGAAACATAATCATAATCATAAGAAAATGATCGACTATTTTCTTGATTATGATTATGTCTTTGACTATGACTATGTTGCTTTTCTTTGTAGTGGGAACGCGAAAATCATAACGACATAATGAGAAACATAATGACGCAACGGGGTCATTGTATTTTGCCCAATGAAAGTCTAGGTCCAGTACTTTCGGGTCGGTTCATTTCAAGATGGCGCCTAGGTTCGACGAAAAGCTTGCGAGTGCTGTTGAAAACCGTTCCCACTAGAACATAAGCTTATGTTTATGTTTAGGATTATGATTATGCTTATGATCCTTATGTCGCTAGTGGGAACTAATCTTTACCAACCATAGATATTTCGTTAGGTTAATACTACCAAGTGCCGTGGGCATCTAAATTTATTCATTCTGCTTGAATCAAGTGGTTAAGAGGTTCATTATTCCTCCAGAGAGGCTCATTTATTCCTTAAAGGGTTTTTGTTTCGCATTTGTGATCTTCAGCAAGTTACGGTTGAGATGCTCTTTGGAATCCACATCAATAACGATCACTTTGTTTGTTGTCTTTTCAAGTAAAGTGAATTACCACGCATGCATCGGCCTAAAACTTGAATAACACTTCATTTTATTACCTACAGACAATAATTGAAAAGTGTGGTAAACAATTTGGGCTACAAATAAAGTTTTCCCCTTACTTCAAACGAAGGTGTGTGCCCAAAATGCTGACACAACCCGATGACTATATGGCTTCGCCTCATCGAGGCAGTACTGAGCCACAACAAGCTCCCAACCCTACCGCAGTAACAATTTAAGCTTGCTGGCCATGCATCACCAATGCAACCCACGTGAATGCTTCTAGACGTCTTGTTGCATGTTGTAACATACTTTGTCTCATTTCAGCTTTTCATGCAAACTCTACCTTTTTTCCTATATCACCTTACTCCAGTATTCCTTGTCTAATCTATTACCTCTTTTATACAAATGCACGCTATAATCCTCTTTCAAAAAACTTAAGTGAAGTAAAGTACAAAAGAAACGTTTTAGCTGACACGTTGCCAAGCCAAGTATTGTTCTCACGCAACTAACTCCTTTTTTAAACAACTGACCACTGTACCTCTGTGCTGCATACCCCAAATTTTCAATGAAACTGGCACGCTTCATGTTACTTAAATCAAACTACTGTGCTCTCACTGCTCCACCCAAACTTGCCCTGTATCCATTCTGACAAAATCCGTCCTTCCCTTAATTTACAGTACACCAAGTTCAAAATCGCAAGGTTAATGATAACTTGCTCCTAGCCAGCACATGTACCCCATGGGTACCTATTTTTTTTTTACTGTTTTGCTGCAGAGCCACAGCCACCATTCAAACATGTGCTAACGTACATTTTCGATTTATCATCGGCCTTTGCCACGTTGGATCA
>OX419337.1:35026969-35071969 GCA_948470475.1 Galaxea fascicularis | reverse complement strand
TTCACAAGTGGTTATCTGTAATTTATGCCAGACATTTTCGCTTCGGTGACTGTTGCGCTGAGGCGATTGGTGTCGTGCTGGAAACGCGACGCGACTGAGCGACTGAGCGGCACCGTAAGTGAGGTAGAGTGCTTGCCCTGGAATCAACAGTTTCAATCATTCAGGGAGGCCATTGATACTGGCAGGTAGCAGCAGTTTATTCAGCATCCAGTACTTACCGAGTACAAGCAAGTATTCACTGAGTTATAAGGACACTTTATTTACTTAATTGGGATTTCAGCAAAATTGATGTCCAAAATTCATGAGGGTGGTAAAGGATATTTTCGTGACTCGTGATCGGCTCTTTGTTTCCCTCTTCAAATGTGAAATGGCAATTTTTTTCCTCGTGAATCGTGATTTCCTTAGTAGCCGTGAAGCGTGATTTTCCAAAATTATTTTGCGTGAGACAAGAAATTAATGTTTAATTCGCCGTGAACAGGAGCCCATCACTAGGAGCGTACAACTGCCCTAAATTCCTGTCACGGCGTTTTCACAGACCGATCTTTTTTTAGATTGAATTTGCCGCGAATATGGGACTCCCACAGGAGCCCGAATGACCAATGCACAATGCTCCATTATCCCCATTCTCTCGTGCAAAACTTTTCCTAGAACTTCCTTTTGTTCTAAAGTTTATTACCCTGGGTTCCAGAGGATATTTTTTTCTTATCGATACTGATGGTTCGCGGCAAAGCCGCGTTAACGAGACGCAAAGCGCCGAGGAGAAAAAAATAACCTCTGGTCACAGGAGTACGCAACCTCATTTCCATGCGAGAAATCAGTTCAGAATTTGAACTAGTTCGTTGATTGGTTCTTCGAAGGAAACAACAATTGTGATTGGCTTACGAAAAGCGTGGTTTCCCAGCCGACATGAAACAAGAGCTACGATTGGCTTAGTAAAAGCGTGGTTTCCTAGGCGACAGCACACCAAGGAAATGAGGTTCATTATTCGTGTGACCAGAGGTTATTTTTTTTCCTTTCGGCGCTTCGCGCCGCGTAATTTCCCGCAACCAAACGAAAAAAATAACCTCTGGCACCCAGGGTAAAAGTTTATCTGCGAAGCTGTAAAACTTTAGAACAAAAGAAAGGTGATGATAATGCGGTATCACGTGTACCGAAACTTCCTTTCTCGCGGGAAAAGATAGTCTAAAAATAAATCGGTCTGCAAAAATACCGTGACATAGGCTTAGTATGGGAGTTGTACGCTCCTAGTGATGGGCTCCAGCCGTGAACCGTGATTTTAATTTTGTCTTTATTTTTCGTGAATAGTGAAAGGACCGTTTTATTCCCCGTGAATAATGATATAGGCCACCCTTTACCCCCCCTGTACGTATTAAATTTTACATCCAATCCCCCCTCTCTTATGTCCCCCCCCCGCATCTAATTTTGCAGCCACCCCCTCCAGGTAATTATTACACAGTCCCTTACCGAGTACAAGCAAGTATTCACTGAGTTTACTTAATTAGGTCTATAGTGAAAATTTCAGCAAAATTGATGTCCAAAATTCGTGGCCGAGAGCAGTACAATAGCTGTCAAACAGATTACAAATTACCATTAGGTTGCCGGTGAATGTTATTCCTTAAACAACGCTGGAAAAGGTTTTGCATTCTCTAAAGGGAACATTTTACCATGTTAATAATTTCAGGTTCCCAGAAAGTGGAGGTCATTACTTGAGAAAGCAGATTTTGCATGGATGTATATCTCCAAGTCTTACAAATAATAGTAAGTCATTATTACAGTGAATCAAAACCAGTTGTTACTTACGTGTAAAGCACTTCGCCGCAATAACCTGTCTCTTATGTCCTCCACCTGCTTCCTTTAAACTTCCTTTCCAAACTACTCCAAACGTCCCTGAACCAATAACCTCTCTCAGCACGATGCGGTCACGTGAGACCTCCCATTTATCCACTTCATGATCTAGCTCTTCCAGCTCATATCCTTGCTCTTCATCAGGTCTGGATCTTAACGAGAAAGAAAAGTTCTCTGTGTTTAGAGTTAAAATGTCCAATGCAAAAACAAATGTGTGATCACACTGTGAAAGGGGGATATTTTTAATCACACATTGAGAAGCGTGATCTGTAATAAAGAGGAAGGGTGATTTCATGACCACAAAATCTCACTTGAATTTATCACCACAGTATTAATAAAAGGACATTTGGTACACGGAAAAAAGAACTTATTTACTAACTTTCTAGTCATAGAGAGAAGTCAATCATGTTCATTACCCTTGTCCACCTTCTATAAACAAGCTTGCTTAGACTCAAAAGACCATGCAATTTCAGCAATCAGCATGAGTTCATTTTCACTGCGAGAAGCAATACTTTTTAAACTTTTGCAACATGCAAATTTGTACCGAGTAACTGTATGTAGATTCCTTCACGAAATATATGATTCCTGGTCACTTAATGCAAAATGCAGTCTCTTAAAATGAGCAAAAAGACCGATAACCTGCGATCAGACTACAGTGACCGCTGACATAAGAGTAAATCATAGATGCCCCAAGGTCAGCATACACCGTAAAAAGCTGGAATTCCAACGAGCCAAATGGCGAACCAGATGTACTAAGATGCATTTACAGGAAATTGGAACATGCAAGCTAAGCTAAGTGTTTGAAAACAATCAAACAAACACCCTTGTTGTTTTAACCCACACAGGTACCGTAATTAAAGAAACTTTCCCCCAAGGAAGTTGCATTAGGCTAGAGCCGAATTTCCACCTATGCTGTTAGAACGACAAGGCCATGCAGCTGACATATTTGATAAGATCGTAAGCTTGACCACGAGAGTGATTTTAACATGGTTATCTCATTCTGTAGCATTTTAATGAACTCGAATTTAGCTAAGCCGAGATATCTAACGCAAGTGTTACCACAAGTTCTTCAAAGGAAATGTACCGATCAGCCAATCACAGCTCAGCGCGAGCGTACTTAATCGTCAGCTTTGGGTAGTTTAGAGAGGGGTTGGTGTCGGACTCCCCAAACTTCATTAAAGAAGTGATCCAGGGAAGTTGTTGGCTCGTACTAAATCTACCCTGTAAAGCCTTCCTACTTTCACTACTGTTTCTTGCCACCTTTTGGGACGTCTAAGTGCAATACCGTCCTTTTTTTGTTTAAATCCGAGGCAACTGTTCATTCTAAATGATTGACAGTTACCTCGCAGCAAGAACCTGACGATGTGAGCTATAGTTTTGCCATAGGCTGTTGCTTTCAACCTTTTTTGCCTTTGCTTTACTTCATTCTTGGGTTTCACAAGTTCTTACACCGAGGTTGAGCCGGTCTTTCAGTACACTTACATACGTGTGTTAGTTACTCACGATCATACAGTAATTTTGCACTTCACGCTCGCAGTAACCGAGCAACAGTGAAACCATGTACAAGGGGGGGGGGGGGGGCAAGCAAAGACTCTTTCTATCTATGTGAAATAGGATTGACAAATTCGAGAAAATCGAAGGACTTCTTCCCAAAGGGCAATATCTTCTTTCCAGTCTGAATTTCTTATTCTAGCCGCCATTTGAAAGTACAAGCTGTGGCCATGGCAGGGTTTTTTTTTTTTTTTGGCTTTTTTTTTTTTTTGCTTTGCCGTTGCTGGGCCATGGCAGGGCTTTTTTTTTCTTTCTTTCTTTTTTTTTTTTTTTTTTGCTTTGGCGTTGCTGGGTCATGGCAGGGCTTTTTTTTAATTTCGAGATAAAATTTGTAAAAAATGGAATGACAATAATAAAAAAAAACAACGAATAATCGAAGAAAATGGAAAAAAGGGGAAAAAAACAGGAATGCATACAAAAATGTTATGGCGTTGATGAGCCATCATACTAGGCATAGCATATGAAGCGCAAACCGCCACTTGATTTTACTGTGCGAATCCAAAAACCGTGAGCACTTTGATTTGATTTTGACATTTGCAACTGTGCAGCAACCAATCAGAAGCAACATGAAACCACAAACTAATTACCGTTACATTTGTGGTTTAGTTTGGTTTTCTCACGCGTGATTGGCTTTTTACTTCAAACACAATAACATTCCATAAATATTCCTAGTGTTCACGGTTTTCGGATCTTCACAGTAAAATATGTGGCGAAACAAATTCTGACAGATCGCTTCAAATTCTAAATCGTCCATTGATAGGACTGTTTAGAAGTCGACATATGGCCAAAGAACCCCTACGTCTGGCCAATCACCTAACCGCAAAGCAATTATTTCATGAATTAAATCAAAGAAAAATCCATCGAACCGGTCCGCGGACTTGAAATGGATTATATGAGGCCTTAGTGATTGCGATGTAATTGATTTGTAAGACAGTGGGCAAATTAATACTCTCCAAAAATTACATCTGAACTGCAAACTTGAAATGATGACGCAATCTTTATCTCAGCTGAAATCATTTCGTCTCACGCACCAAGTTAATCGATCGTCACGCATCACGCTACTAAACATCTCCTGGACAGACGTTTTTACTCAAAATTTTAAATCACGATCTATTTGAACTACGTTCTAAGGCGGTCCGAATGGCTAAAACGGCCGCTTCAAAATTCGGTGAATTTCTTGTTTATATAACACGAAAACATTTATATATACATGTACTTAGGTACTTAGTGAAAGGTATTGGAATCACACTTTGTAGAGTCCATGAGAAAAGTGCCAAAAGTTTTATAAAATGTTTTAGTGTGATTCACACTTTTAAATCACATATTTTCACACTTTTATCATACTTTTGATAAGTGTGTTTAGAAGTGTGAAAAAGTTTGATTTCAAGTACAGTGTGAAAAAAAAAATCACATGCGATCACACATTTGTTTTGCATTTTTAACAAAAGTACTGGAAAACTGTCTACTCCATGACAATTAGCTGCCCTAAAAATGCATAGAACAACTCCCCAGTGACATTTCCTTTCCCTTTTTTCTGGGCATTGGCCGAAGATACAGGCTTAGAGACCGCACGATTTTATACTGGTGACACTAAATGTTATAACTCATTGATTTTTTGTTATGGATCTCACTTGCATTGTTAAAGCTTGACAACCACAAGTTGCTTCTAAATTATCAACAATGTGCCCATTTTTGTCTATTTTCTTTTTATTTTGATTTGTGTGCACATTAATTTTTAATTTTCAATTTGCTTTGTGACTATACACCAGTCAATTTAGTTTTTGATTTCAGAAGTTTTCCTACTTAACAACACCTGGCATTATAAAGGTTTGGACCATGTGTTGTACAATATTGCAGCTCCTTGTACATCCAGAGCATCATCATTAGTTGACCTTTCAGTAGGTGCACAATGCAAATTTAGCCACTGAACAAGAAAACTCTTTTGAGATGCATTTAACATTTAGACAGCATTGCATTATCTCACTGAGGCAATTTGTGCTCAACGTGCACAGTATTATTACAACCTTATTAAAAGCAAATATAACAGATATAAAATCATTCTACTTACATGGCAGCCTTTGCTGTTGCTGTACAAAGGAAAACAAAGACAAATGAAACAATGTTACTTGTATGGTGGCTTGCAGTTTCAATCTGGTGTCTTTGTCCAATATTGCTAATATGATGCGGTCAAGGTGAGGGAAGCATGAGTTTCAGCAACCATTCTCTGTTTTTAATGTAATAATTTTTTCCCGCTGCATTGTGTTTGTTGTACTTGTTAAAGTGTCAGTTTCTGCAGAGAACATGCTATAATGCTCAAGTAAACCCTTCCAACTTAAAGCCGAGAATGGTTATAAGAGAATTATATAATTTTATTGTCACTTCTGGATTGCAAAAATTGTTGACTGTTGAATAGTTCGTGTTTTAGGATTGCTTTGAGAAAATTTGATGACTAATATGTTCATTCTCAGCAAGACCATCCAATTTAAAGGAACAACTATCAGTGAGAGCAATAGTTCACAGAAAAATACTGTGTTGTTTAAAATGTTTACTACGTTAAGTATCTTTTCCAAACAAATGCCACTTATTTCAAAATTCACAGTTCATCCGTTGAGTTGGATAGTGAACAATACCTGTCATACGACGTTTACAGATGTACCAACTAACACCTGTGATAACGATAACAGCACATAGAGGGCCAACAATGTAATACCATCCAAATATGGAATCTGTAAAAGCATAAGCCAAATTAATTAATTTAGCAAAAAATTAATTCAAATTAATTCATTCCGTTTAGCAAACCAGCTACACTGACACTCTTAGATTGGTACTCTACTCATGCAGTTTATCCTTTACTGATTACTTGGTCACAGCCACCTCTACTTATCATAACTCAAAATAACAAAATAACACTCAAAATAATTCACACTCCCATATTCTCGGTTTCACTACTACTACAATATGAGCCACTGGAAATGTAAACTGTTTACCTACATTTGCAATACTAATTACAAGCTGTGACAACAATAAACTAGCTACTGTCTATAGTGACCATGAAATTAAACAATTCTACCAATGCCACCTCACCTATCACTCTGATTTCCACTGAGGAGGATCTAAAACCTGCTTGGTTGTGTGCTTCACAAGAATAAGATCCGCTGTCATCAGTGTCAACTTTAAAAACAAGCGTACTCATCTTGTCACCATCCACTAGAACAGCTTTAGACGGAACTGCGCCACCGTTTTTCTTCCATTTGATCTCCGATGTTGATTCACTGACTTTGCAAGTCAATGTGAGCAAATCACCTTTCACCAATGAGGGATATGGCTTTGGGCTAATGTCTGCCGTTGGAATTTCTGCAGTTTAAAGATCTTTTTAGAATGTTGTATACATTATCTTAGTTGTTATTAAAGTTGTTCCATTATCATTAATAGGCATCTAACAAAAGCTCTTTGAAGAATAGTCTATGAAGACTTTAGTAACATGAAGATTATATTTCCAGTTCATACTGATCGAAGGAATTACAAACTGCATGACTCACAACTTGCAAACTAAACAAGATTCTTCAGAGATTACCTAACACGCGAACTGTGGCAGTTGAATCTGCTGAATCAGCTTTGTTTGCTGCTGTGCACTTGTAAACTCCTTCCATTCCTTTTATTGTATTTTGCGCCTGAAGAATAGAGCCCTCCTCAGTAGTAGTTACATTAATACCAGAAGGAAGATCTCCATCCTCAAATTTCCAGGTTATTTTGGGCTTTGGAACACCAGTGGCCTTGCAGCTAATGTTGGTTGCCTGGCCTTCAGGAACAGTTTGGGTGTTTGGAAACACAGATACCTGAGGAGAGACTAAATAAACAAACCAATTAATAACTACATCACATTCACAGCTGCTTGAAAATAATATATTAATTAGCACCTATTTGTAATGAGTTCAGAAGATCTATAGCTGCACTGAAAAATAACACAGGGGACATGAACATATAGCGGCAAAGTTCATAAACGTTATCAGACGAGACACTGACAGCATGTGCCTTTAATCCCAGTCTTTACTGAGTCGGCAAGAACAATGGCGAGGAAAAGAAACATACTGACAAGACACATAATCGTTATCTAGCCTCAGTGTCCACGTTAATTTTACTCATAATAAAACAACCTTTGGTGATCATGTGCAGGTTGTGTGACATGCTGTAAAATAGAGTTCAGTGGTGATCACCTGTGTTTTTCACACAATTTCTAGGCTGAACTAATCACGATTGGTTTGCATTTCACTGCAACCAATGAATTCCCAGGCATGGGCTCCAATCTAGTGTTTGCTTATCCCTTCACTGCTAGCCGCCAAACTTTATTTTGCCTTGTTCCACGGCACTGATTCTCCCACCATGCCTCCCTTTGGCTCTAGCATGTCACACACCTTAGAGCACATAGATTGTTTGTAAACAAATATTAACATTGCATTAAGATAATACTTTACACTTATTTAAGTGGGCTTTTAGTCCATGTTAACAGATAGACCAGCTCAGCTTACCTATTTTGACCATGCATTAGGTCCATGTACTCGTATCTTAATGAGTATCCAGCATTATATTTTAAATGGGTATTGGGATCTCCATATACAGGTGTATAATATGTTTTAACTAGCAGATGTTTCTTTACAGCTAGCGACCAGATACTATTTGGACTCCTGCATTTTATCTGCATCAAAGACACTTTATGAACCGAAGGACTGTATAATTAAATAAAAGATAAAATCTTAGATTTGTTCTTTCTGAAACTTTGTTAGAATTGAAATACAGAAATGATCTTTGGGTTGACATGTCACCTCCAATGAGACTTACGGGATGTATAGGGAGGCCATAGATTTGAACGACAGCCACATAGACTAATACTGTGACAACGTACAGTTACCTGTGACATCAATCCAGACAGTTTTTCTGATATTTCCAACCAAGTTTCTAGCACTGCATTCATATTGGCCTGAATCATTAATAGAGGTGTGATTGATGGTAATCATGTTGCCGGCATTTGGAATAAGTGCCCCATCCTTGGTCCAATTTACTTCTGGTTTAGGAAAGCCATCCACAGTGCACGTTAAAGTAAAAGTAGTGTTCCGTGGAACAGATTTATTTTTTAGGTCAGGGTCCACTTTAGGCGGAACTGAAAGAAAGAAAATGAGTTTTAGAGTGTTGGAAAAAGCAATCATAATATAAATACCATGCAACTGATGGGTGCAAGTAATTACTTAACTATTTATGAAACTACATGACTCACAACTTGGAAACTAAACAAGATTCTTCAGAGATTACCTAACACGCGAACTCTGGCAGTTGAATTCGCTGAACCAGCTTTGTTTGTTGCTGTGCACTTGTAAACTCCTTTCATTCCTTTTGTTGTATTTTGCACCTGAAGAATAGAGCCCTCCTCAGTAGTGGTTACCTTAATACCAGAAGGAAGATCTCCATCCTCAAATTTCCAGGTTATTTTGGGCTTTGGAACACCAGTGGCGTTGCAGCTAATGTTGGTTGCCTGGCCTTCAGGAACAGTTTGGGTGTTTGGAGACACAGAAACCTGAGGAGAGACTAAATAAACAAACCAATTAAGAACTACATCACATTCACAGCTGTTTGAAATTAATATATTTAGCACCTATTCGTAATGAGTTCAGAAGATCTATAGCACTGAAAAATAACACAGGGGACATGAACATATAGCGGCAAAGTTCTTAAACGTTATCAGACGAGAGACTGACAGCATGTGCCTTTAATCCCAGTCTTTACTGAGTCGGCAAGAATAATTGCGAGGAAAAGAAACATACTGACTGTAGTGTACCGGAAGTGACGCTTAGGTCACGTGGTTAGGTAGACACGAGGCACTGATGTGAGAACCGCCATTTTGAAATACAATGTTGTTGTGTTGTTGAATCTCGAAGTGTTTATTGTTCAAAGCGAGCCATTACATTTGGCGACGAGGTTAAAGAACGTACGTAAGAGAGTTAGAGGAACCCTCGACGAGGAATTCTAGAACATGGCTGTCTGTTTAAGTGGATTGACTGGCCCTGCGGCCTTCGACACAGTTGGTGAACCGGCGACCTTCTCGCAGCGTTGGCGCATTTGGAAAGATGAATTTGAACTCTTTGTCGCAGCATCAGGTGTTGCAGACCCAACACAGCAGCGAGTCCTTCTTCTGCAATCAGCAGGACCCGGTGTGCGTGAAATCTTCAGATCCATTCCCGACGAAACGAAAGGTGGCACAAAAGATTACAAGAAAGCGATGGACTCTCTCACCGATTACTTCCAACTAAAGAGGAACATTCCAAAGGCTCGACAAAACTTTCTAGCACTAAAACCCTTACCAGGTGAGCGAATTAATAACTTTGTGACTAGACTTAGCAGTTTGGCGGAGCATTGTGAGTACGGAGAAGCGAAAGACGATATGACGAGGGACCAAGTGCTTGCCCACAGTAAAGAGAAAAACCTGAAGTCTAAACTATATCGCATCGATGACCTAACTTTATCCAAGCTTTTAGAGGTAGTAAGCCAGTATCATGATCAAGATGCTCTTGTCCTTCTCCCGGAGGAGCAAATAAACAGAGTAGAGCTAACTAGCACACCAATCAACACCCCCATGAAATCCAAGGCCGATGCTACAAATGTAACAGAACAGGGCACATGGCAAAAGACTGTCGTTGTTCACGTGACCATGTTTGTGAAACGTGTGGCCGCATTGGCCATTTTGCAATTTGTTGCCGATACAGACAAGAACTTAACACGAACAGCAGCCCCAAATCCGGCCAAGGGAGGACCCAGACCCCAACCAGAAGAGCGGGAAAGCAGGAGAAAGTACGAGCTGTCACCCAGCAACAGGATTCTGATGAAGGAGAAGATAATGTGTATTATGTATTTAGTGCCTCCGCTAGGGAAAGCCCTGAGACACTAGATCTGTGTATAAACGATAAGTTAACTAGCGTTATTGTAGATTCAGGGGCCAGCTGCAACCTCATGTCAGAAAATGTGTTTCACTCTATTACCGGGGGGGGGGGGGGGTAAAGGCTTTAGCTGCGTGTGATAGAAATGTGTATGCATATGCACACTCTCAACCCCTAGAGCTCAAGGGAAGTAGTAAATTAAGAGTCAGTGTGCCACAAACCAACACGTCAACAATTGCAGAATTTTACATAGTCCCAGGGGATGCTGCCACTTTGCTTGGTCGAAAAACTTCTGAGATGCTTGCAGTACTTAAAGTCAGAATTGATGTAAACAGTTGCAACACCACTTTTGAAGATACCCAATCTGGCGACAAAAAAGCTACCCTTAGGGCTAAGTTGCCCAACGTTTTCAAGGGCCTGGGCAAACTGAAAGGTTACCAGCTAAGATTGCACCAGGATGACAGCGTTGTACCCGCAGCACAACCATTACGCCGAATTCCATTCAGCAGGAGGCAGAAAGTGGCAGACAAACTGAAGCAGCTGGAGGAGCTTGATGTGATCGAAAAAGTCAGTGGCCCAACTAGCTGGATCAATCCGCTTGTGGTCGTGGAAAAGCCTAATGGAGATATCCGAATTTGTTTGGATATGAGGCAAGCGAATCGTGCAATCCTTAGGGAGAAACACCCTGTTCCCACCGTTGAGGAAACCTTACAAGAGATATCAGAGGCAAAGGTCTTTAGTAAACTAGACCTGAACATGGCATTCCACCAGGTTGAGCTGCATGCTGATTCACGAGAAATCACCACTTTTGCGGCCCCAGATGCTCTTTATGGCTACAAGCGGTTATTCTTCGGAGTTAACATGGCAACTGAGAAGTTTCAACAATTGATATGGCAAATCCTGAAGGACTGCCCTGGTGCCCACAACCTCCATGACGATGTGAGAGTAGTCGGACGTGATCAGAAAGAACATGACGAAAACCTTGACAGAGTAATGCAGAAATTTGAAGAAAATGGCCTAACCCTCAATTATGATAAGTGCGTGATTGGCGCCGAAAGTATGACGTACATGGGCGAGGTACTAACGGGAGATGGGCTCCAAGTCTCCAAAAATAGGGTTGAAGCCATCGTCAGTGCTCCTAGACCACAGAATCAATCCGAAGTGAGAAGCTTTCTGGGATCGGCCCAATTCTGCGCCAAGTTTGTCCCAGGGTTTTCAACCATATCAAGTCCTTTATGGGAGCTTACTTGCACGGGCAAGCCCTGGAGATGGGGTACAAAGGAAGAAGGAGCATTTGACCAAATCAAGACCCTTCTAACCAATGCACCAGTCATGGCCTATTTCACCCAGGATGCGAAGACCCGTCTTGTCACAGATGCCTCCCCTGTTGGACTTGGTGCAATCCTAGAGCAAGAACAGCCGGATGGTTCATACAGGCCAGTCTATTACGCCAGCCGAAAACTTAGTAAGGTCGAAGGAAGGTACTCCCAGTTCGAAAGAGAAGCACTGGCGGTACGCTGGGCCTGCCAGAAATTTTACCTCTTCTTATATGGCATCGCCTTTGAGATTTGCACAGATCATAAGCCACTGGTAACTGTGCTAAGTGCCAAGAGTACACCCCCGTCAGCACGTATTGAAAGGTGGTTATTGTATCTCCAACAATTTTCCTATGTAGTCAAACACATTGCCGGGAAAGAGAACCCTGCAGATGCCCTTAGCCGACTCCCAGTAGATCCACCTGAAGACCAAGATGCCATCGAGACTAGAGAATACGCCTGCAGTATCGCTAGCGAAGCAGTACCAGCCGCACTTACAGCCCGTGAAGTTGAACGAGCATCCGAAAAGGACCCTACCTTACAGTTGGTGCGTAAAGCTATTACCTCGGGAGATTAGAGTCGTCTATCAGGTACCATGTACAAGGCTTTAGCAGAAGAACTTTGGGTCTTAGGCCAGCTCGTTCTCAGAGGTAACCGCATTATCATGCCGGAGAGCCTCTAGAAGCGTACGGTTAAACTTGCCCATGAGGGCCACCAGGGAATGGTACGCACAAAAGCCAGACTCCGACAAAAGGTGTGGTGGCCCCAGATGGACAAGCAAATTGAACACTTCATCCGCGCCTGCCATCCCTGCCAGCTGGTTGGACCACGAAGCAAAACCGAACCCATCAGATCCACAACCCTCCCTGAAGGTCTATGGACGGACATAGCTGTTGATCTCCTTGAAATTCCCGAGGGCAACCACCTTCTAGTAGTAGTAGACAACTACTCAAGGTGGCCTGAAGTTATCCTGCTAAAGAAGACCGACGCAGCACACGTTACAAAGGCAATGGAAGGCATCTTCCCTACGCATGGTTTACCTGTAACGGTCCGCTCAGATAACGGCCCACCATTTTCCTCCGCGCAATTTGAAGGTTTCCTGGAATACCTAGGAATAGCCCATCAGAAAGGCACCCCATATTGGCCACAGAGTAACGGCGAGGTCGAACGATGCAACAAGACCCTAATGAAGATAATACGGATTGCCACTCTAGAGGGGAGAGACTGGAAGAGAGCAGTTCAAGATTTCCTCTTCCACTATCGAACCACACCCCACACCGTGACTGGATTGTCCCCTGCCGAACTTTTGATGGGCCAACGACTAAATGACAAGCTCCCAAGGGTAACCATCCCATCAGACAGGATCAGCGAGGCCCACTGGCAACAACTTCTTCGCGAAAGAGACGCACGCGCAAAGCTCAGGCAAAAAGAGTACGCAGATACGAAGCGCTCGGCAGAGTACAGTGACATCGAGGAAGGTGATGAAATCCTGCTGAACAAAAGCCGTGACAACAAACTATCACCAAATTTTGAGCCAGTGCCATACACAGTGATTAACAAGAGGGGTAGCGCGGTCATCATAGAAGACCAGGAGGGGAACACCAAAATGCGTAATACCAGCCACATGAAAAAGCTCGTCCAGCCGAACCTCTACCATGAAACCCCGGGTGAACAGGAGAGAAGTGGGCCACCAACCATACAAGAATCAAAAACAGCTGAACCGACTCCTCCAACAGTACCTGGCCTCGATCCTGTTCTCCCTTCCGAAGCAAATCCTAATCCCTCTCCCCCTCGGCCCGTCCGTACCAGACAGGCTCCCACCTGGATGAAAGATTATGTGTGTAGTCCAGCCTGTCCTTAAAGCTATTCTTCCCAACTTTATGTCAAGTTAAAACGTTATTATGTTTTGAGAGACATTGAACACTAGAGCCGGACATTGGACATTAACTGTAAAATATTATGAAGCTTATTGCTAAGTGGAGGGGGGATGTAGTGTACCGGAAGTGACGCTTAGGTTACGTGGTTAAGTAGACACGAGGCACTGATGTGAGAACCGCCAGTTTGAAATACAATGTTGTTGTGTTGTTGAATCTCGAAGTGTTTATTGTTCAAAGCGAGCCATTACACTGACAAGACACATAATCGTTATCTAGCCTCAGTGTCCACATTAATTTTACTCATAACAAAACAACCTTTAGTGATCATGTGCAGGTTGTGTGACATGCTGTAAAATAGAATTCAGTGGTGATCACCTGTGTTTTTCACACAATTTCTAGGCTGAACTAATCACGATTGGTTTGCATTTCACTGCAACCAATGAATTCCCAGGCATGGTCTCCAATCTAGTGTTTGCTTATTCCTTCACTGCTAGCCGCCAAACTTTATTTTGCCTTGTTCCACGGCACTGATTCTCCCACCATGCCTCCCTTTGGCTCTAGCATGTCACACACCTTAGAGCACATAGATTGTTTGTAAACAAATATTAACATTGTATTAAGATAATACTTTTCATGTATTCAAGTGGGCTTTTGGTCCATGTTAATAGCTAGACCAGCTCAGCGTACCTATTTTGACCATGCATTAAGTCCATGTACTCGTATCTTAATGAGTATCCAGCATTTTCAATGGGTATTGGGACTGATCTCCATATACACTTGTTTTAGGACACAAAATTTGTTGAAGAAAAGCCAAGCGAAGTCCGGACGGTTTATAACCTTGGCCCCGCTTGGTAAGTTTGACATTTGGAAAACTCTCGCAAAGAACAACAACTCCTTAAGAAAAGTAATCGCGATTTTTAACAGCGCTGCAGCTTTGGAAATGCCAGGGATATGTTGTCCCTCGCAGCAATTCTTAGCAATGATTTTTCGTGAAATGACGGCTATTATTTCAGCTCTGCGTTCGGAGTTATTATTGACAGACCTAAACTGTGCGCATCCGCAGGTTAGTATTCCTGTTTTGTCTTTTATACGGATGCTTATGTCAAGAACACCCGGACTAGGGATTTGTTTAGGCTACTCACGAGTTATGTTTGTTACTTATCTTATTTTTCCAATTTCTACGCGGCAGGTTTCTTTTGCAGGTCACAGGTCACAGGTCACAGGTTGCAGGTCACAGGTCACGGGTCACAGGTCACAGGTCACAGGTTGTAGGTCACAGGTCAAAATAAAAAAGTAATCAGTAATATTGGGGATGTAAGAGTTACCCGAGATTCCCAAGAGGTTCCATGAACAAAAGTTTCACTGTATAATTTTAATCGGTCAGTACAAAATGCAGACCAGGTACAGGATGCAGACTACGGATTAATACCACGCTATTTTGATATTCACTGAAACGCCCCTCCGTTAAACTGACGAAACTGCTTGTTAGATGTTTGAAAGCTCCTTGAAAGTCATTTTACGTTAACTTAGAGTTCGAACGACATGCGTTTGTGGCATTCTTAAAGCTCATCCGCAGTCACACTGTTACTCCACGCTGATTGGATGATGGTAAAGAATGCATCCAATCAGCGTGGAGCAAACAGCGTGACTGTTGCTGTAATTAGCACACGAAATCCCGGCCGCGGATGCTGGTCGCTTTGAAGCTGTATTTCTGGAAAATTATTTGGCGGTTAGCACTTGTATTTTAAATGGATCTTCGATTGAATGCCACGAGAAGAAGTATCAACCTTTCAGTTTATCTGGTGTTCGATTTGGAAGCGGGACGATTCAAATTTCTGGGTGAAAATCTGCTTGGACATTTGCAAATGTCCGAAATTTTCGCCACTAAACTCGGCGTTACATCTTTTGATCTTTCCACAGCTAGAGATAAATCAGTACCGAACCATGCAGTAAAATAACATTTCTGAAAAAAAGAGAGTGTTATTTATGGGGGATGATATTGCAAGGTTATTGCGTGACAATAGGTAACTTATGAAATCGAATGTTATCTCGTTTCTGACGCAAAAAAAGCAGTTTTTCTGGTCAGTCTGCATTTTAAACTCAGTCTGCATTTTGTACCCGGTCTGCAGTCTGCAGTCTGCATTTTGTACTGACCGATTAAAATTATACAGTGAAACTTTTGTTCATGGAACCTCTTGGGAATCTCGGGTAACTCTTACATCCCCAGTATTACTGATTGCTTTTTTATTTTGACCTGTGACCTGTGACCTGTGACCTGTAACCTGTGACCTGCAAAAGAAACCTGCCGATTTCCGGCTACAAGCAACGCCGAAGAAACATTCGTATCGTTTTTTGGTTTTCTTATGTTCTGTTGTTTTCACGCTTTTATCTTAAATTGGTTTGGACTAAAAAAAATACTCGTGTTTTTTCCAAATGTTTTCTATCCGATATTTCATTTTTGATCCTAAATCTCTTCGTTTTCCCTGCTGTCACTCATTTTTGGGCACAAAATTGGTTGAAGAAAAGCCAAGTGAAGTTCGGCACGGTTTATATCCTTGGCTCCGCTTTGTTAGGAACAAGAGCCAGATTGACATTTGGAAAACTCTCGCAAAGAGCGACAACTCCTTGCCAAAAGTAAACTCGATTTTTAACAGCTCCAGCATTCGAAATGCCAGCAATATGTTGTCCCTCATAGCAATTCTCGTCGTTAGTTAAAAAATCGCAGACTTAAAAGCTAATTGCAGTAAAAACTTCGTCTATAATTCAATGTTTGTTGACAATGTTTTTCTGAAACCGTTTTGTTTGTCCGTTGCCAATCAGAAACAGTGATGTAAAAAATAATACACTGACACTCTGAGATTCGTACTCTAATCATGCAGTTATCCTTTACTGATTACTTGGTCACAGCCACCTCTACTTATCATAACTCAAAATAACAAAATAACACTCAAAATAATTCACACTCCCATATTGTCAGTTTGACTACTACTACAATATGAGCCACTGAAAATGTAAACTGTTTACTAACATTTGCAATACTAATTACAAGCTGTGAGAACAATAAACTAGCTACTGTCTATAGTGAACACGAAATTAAACAATTCTACCAATGCCACCTCACCTATCACTCTGATTTCCACTGAGGAGGATCTATGAAAACCTGCTCGGTTGTGTGCTTCACAAGAATAAGATCCGCTGTCATCAGTGTCAACTTTAAAAACAAGCGTACTCATCTTGTCACCATCCGGAACAGCTTTAGACGGAACTGGGCCACCGTTTTTCTTCCATTTGATCTCTGATGTTGATTCACTGACTTTGCAAGTCAATGTGAGCAAATCACCTTTCACCAATGAGGGATATGGCTGTGGGCTAATGTCTGCGGTTGGAATTTCTGCAGTTTGGAATTACATCATAACAGGTGCATTGTGAATGGAAGAATTAATAGGCATCTAACAAAACCTCTTTGAAGAGTAGTCTATGAAGACTTTAGTAACATGAAGATTATATTTCCAGTTCATACTGATAGAAGGAATTACGTACTGCATGACTCACAACTTGCAAACTAAACAAGATTCTTCAGAGATTACCTAACACGCGAACTCTGGCAATTGAACTCGCTGAACCAGCTTTGTTTGTTGCTGTGCACTTGTAAACTCCTTTCATTCCTTTTGTTGTATTTTGCACCTGAAGAATAGAGCCCTCCTCAGTAGTGGTTACATTAATACCAGAAGGAAGATCTCCATCCTCAAATTCCCAGGTTATTTTGGGCTTTGGAACACCAGTGGCGTTGCAGCTAATGTTGGTTGCCTGGCCTTCAGGAACAGTTTGGGTGTTTGGAGACACAGAAACCTGAGGAGAGCCTAAATAAACAAACCAATTAATAACTACATCACATTCACAGCTGCTTAAAATTAATATATCAATTAGCACCTAATTCTAATGAGTTCAGAAGATCTATAGCACTGAAAAATAACACAGGGGACATGAACCTATAGCGGCAAAGTTCTTAAACGTTATCAGACCAGAGACTGACAGCATGTACCTTTAATCCCAGTCTTTACTAAGTCGGCAAGAATAATGGCGAGGAAAAGAAACATACTGACAAGACACATGATGGTTATCTAGCCTCAGTGTCCACATTAATTTTGCTCATAATAAAACGGTAGATCTAATCCGGAGGTCGTGGGTTCGATTCCTACCGAGGTCATAAGAATTTTTTCTTTGCCTCGTGTGGTTCCCTGATACCCTTTACTAGGGCTAACGCCCAGTGGGTTTTTCATGGGTTTCTCTAGCACTTTAATTTACACTGCAGAGTTAATTCTCTGTTTCAGCACTTGTGTTTCTGGTGCTACGCGGCGCAACATATATATGATCATGTGCAGGTTGTGTGACATGCTGTAAGAATTCAACAACCTCTTAAGAAAAGTAATCGCGATTTTTAACAGCGCTGCAGCTTTGGAAATGCCAGGGATATGTTGTCCCTCGCAGCAATTCTTAGCAATGATTTTTCGTGAAATGACGGCTATTATTTCAGCTCTGCGTTCGGAGTTATTATTGACAGACCTAAACTGTGCGCATCCGCAGGTTAGTATTCCTGTTTTGTCTTTTATACGGATGCTTATGTCAAGAACACCCGGACTAGGGATTTGTTTAGGCTACTCACGAGTTATGTTTGTTACTTATCTTATTTTTCCAATTTCTACGCGGCAGGTTTCTTTTGCAGGTCACAGGTCACAGGTCACAGGTTGCAGGTCACGGGTCACAGGTCACAGGTCACAGGTTGTAGGTCACAGGTCAAAATAAAAAAGTAATCAGTAATATTGGGGATGTAAGAGTTACCCGAGATTCCCAAGAGGTTCCATGAACAAAAGTTTCACTGTATAATTTTAATCGGTCAGTACAAAATGCAGACCAGGTACAGGATGCAGACTACGGATTAATACCACGCTATTTTGATATTCACTGAAACGCCCCTCCGTTAAACTGACGAAACTGCTTGTTAGATGTTTGAAAGCTCCTTGAAAGTCATTTTACGTTAACTTAGAGTTCGAACGACATGCGTTTGTGGCATTCTTAAAGCTCATCCGCAGTCACACTGTTACTCCACGCTGATTGGATGATGGTAAAGAATGCATCCAATCAGCGTGGAGCAAACAGCGTGACTGTTGCTGTAATTAGCACACGAAATCCCGGCCGCGGATGCTGGTCGCTTTGAAGCTGTATTTCTGGAAAATTATTTGGCGGTTAGCACTTGTATTTTAAATGGATCTTCGATTGAATGCCACGAGAAGAAGTATCAACCTTTCAGTTTATCTGGTGTTCGATTTGGAAGCGGGACGATTCAAATTTCTGGGTGAAAATCTGCTTGGACATTTGCAAATGTCCGAAATTTTCGCCACTAAACTCGGCGTTACATCTTTTGATCTTTCCACAGCTAGAGATAAATCAGTACCGAACCATGCAGTAAAATAACATTTCTGAAAAAAAGAGAGTGTTATTTATGGGGGATGATATTGCAAGGTTATTGCGTGACAATAGGTAACTTATGAAATCGAATGTTATCTCGTTTCTGACGCAAAAAAAGCAGTTTTTCTGGTCAGTCTGCATTTTAAACTCAGTCTGCATTTTGTACCCGGTCTGCAGTCTGCAGTCTGCATTTTGTACTGACCGATTAAAATTATACAGTGAAACTTTTGTTCATGGAACCTCTTGGGAATCTCGGGTAACTCTTACATCCCCAGTATTACTGATTGCTTTTTTATTTTGACCTGTGACCTGTGACCTGTGACCTGTAACCTGTGACCTGCAAAAGAAACCTGCCGATTTCCGGCTACAAGCAACGCCGAAGAAACATTCGTATCGTTTTTTGGTTTTCTTATGTTCTGTTGTTTTCACGCTTTTATCTTAAATTGGTTTGGACTAAAAAAAATACTCGTGTTTTTTTCCAAATGTTTTCTATCCGATATTTCATTTTTGATCCTAAATCTCTTCGTTTTCCCTGCTGTCACTCATTTTTGGGCACAAAATTGGTTGAAGAAAAGCCAAGTGAAGTTCGGCACGGTTTATATCCTTGGCTCCGCTTTGTTAGGAACAAGAGCCAGATTGACATTTGGAAAACTCTCGCAAAGAGCGACAACTCCTTGCCAAAAGTAAACTCGATTTTTAACAGCTCCAGCATTCGAAATGCCAGCAATATGTTGTCCCTCATAGCAATTCTCGTCGTTAGTTAAAAAATCGCAGACTTAAAAGCTAATTGCAGTAAAAACTTCGTCTATAATTCAATGTTTGTTGACAATGTTTTTCTGAAACCGTTTTGTTTGTCCGTTGCCAATCAGAAACAGTGATGTAAAAAATAATACACTGACACTCTGAGATTCGTACTCTAATCATGCAGTTATCCTTTACTGATTACTTGGTCACAGCCACCTCTACTTATCATAACTCAAAATAACAAAATAACACTCAAAATAATTCACACTCCCATATTGTCAGTTTGACTACTACTACAATATGAGCCACTGAAAATGTAAACTGTTTACTAACATTTGCAATACTAATTACAAGCTGTGAGAACAATAAACTAGCTACTGTCTATAGTGAACACGAAATTAAACAATTCTACCAATGCCACCTCACCTATCACTCTGATTTCCACTGAGGAGGATCTATGAAAACCTGCTCGGTTGTGTGCTTCACAAGAATAAGATCCGCTGTCATCAGTGTCAACTTTAAAAACAAGCGTACTCATCTTGTCACCATCCGGAACAGCTTTAGACGGAACTGGGCCACCGTTTTTCTTCCATTTGATCTCTGATGTTGATTCACTGACTTTGCAAGTCAATGTGAGCAAATCACCTTTCACCAATGAGGGATATGGCTGTGGGCTAATGTCTGCGGTTGGAATTTCTGCAGTTTGGAATTACATCATAACAGGTGCATTGTGAATGGAAGAATTAATAGGCATCTAACAAAACCTCTTTGAAGAGTAGTCTATGAAGACTTTAGTAACATGAAGATTATATTTCCAGTTCATACTGATAGAAGGAATTACGTACTGCATGACTCACAACTTGCAAACTAAACAAGATTCTTCAGAGATTACCTAACACGCGAACTGTGGCAATTGAACTCGCTGAACCAGCTTTGTTTGTTGCTGTGCACTTGTAAACTCCTTTCATTCCTTTTGTTGTATTTTGCACCTGAAGAATAGAGCCCTCCTCAGTAGTGGTTACATTAATACCAGAAGGAAGATCTCCATCCTCAAATTCCCAGGTTATTTTGGGCTTTGGAACACCAGTGGCGTTGCAGCTAATGTTGGTTGCCTGGCCTTCAGGAACAGTTTGGGTGTTTGGAGACACAGAAACCTGAGGAGAGCCTAAATAAACAAACCAATTAATAACTACATCACATTCACAGCTGCTTAAAATTAATATATCAATTAGCACCTAATTCTAATGAGTTCAGAAGATCTATAGCACTGAAAAATAACACAGGGGACATGAACCTATAGCGGCAAAGTTCTTAAACGTTATCAGACCAGAGACTGACAGCATGTACCTTTAATCCCAGTCTTTACTGAGTCGGCAAGAATAATGGCGAGGAAAAGAAACATACTGACAAGACACATGATGGTTATCTAGCCTCAGTGTCCACATTAATTTTGCTCATAATAAAACGGTAGATCTAATCCGGAGGTCGTGGGTTCGATTCCTACCGAGGTCATAAGAATTTTTTCTTTGCCTCGTGTGGTTCCCTGATACCCTTTACTAGGGCTAACGCCCAGTGGGTTTTTCATGGGTTTCTCTAGCACTTTAATTTACACTGCAGAGTTAATTCTCTGTTTCAGCACTTGTGTTTCTGGTGCTACGCGGCGCAACATATATATGATCATGTGCAGGTTGTGTGACATGCTGTAAGAATTCAGTGGTGATCACCTGTGTTTTTGACACAATTTCTAGGCTGAACTAATCACGATTGGTTTGCATTTCACTGCAACCAATGAATTCCCAGGCATGGGCTCCAATCTACTGTGTTTGCTTATTCCTTCACTGGTAGCCGCCAAACTTTATTTTGCCTTGTTCCACGGCACTGATTCTCCCATCATGCCTCCCTTTGGCTCTAGCATGTCACACACCTTAGAGCACATAGATTGTTTGTAAACAAATATTAACATTGTATTAAGATAATACTTTTCATGTATTCAAGTGGGCTTTTGGTCCATGTTAACAGATAGACCAGCTCAGCTTACCTATTTTGACCATACATTAAGTCCATGTACTCGTATCTTAATGAGTATCCAGCATTTTCAATGGGTATTGGGACTGATCTCCATATACACTTGTTTTAGGACACAAAATTTGTTGAAGAAAAGCCAAACGAACTCCGGACGGTTTATAACCTTGACCCCGCTTGGTAAGCTTGACATTTGGAAAACTCTCGCAAAGAACAACAACTCCTTAAGAAAAGTAATCGCGATTTTTAACAGCTGCAGCTTTGGAAATGCCAGGAATATGTTGTCCCTCGCAGCAATTCTTAGCAAAGCAATGATTTTGTGTGAAATGACGGCTATTATTTCAGCTCTGCGTTCGGAGTTATTATTGACAGACCTAAACTGTCCGCATCCGCAGGTTAGTATTCCTGTTTTGTCTTTTATACAGATACTTATAAATGTCAAGAACACGCGGACTAGCGATTTGCTTAGGTTATTCACGAGTTACGTTTGTTACTTATCTTATTTTTCCAATTTCTACGAACAACGCCGAAGAAACATTCGTATCGTTTTTTGGTTTTCTTACGTTCTGTTGTTTTCACGCTTTTATCTTAAATTGGTTTGGACAAAAAAATACTGGTGTTTTTTTCCAAATGTTTACTATCCAATATTTCATTTTTGATCCTAAAACTCTTCGTTTTCCCTGCTGTCACTCATTTTTGGGCACAAAATTGGTTGAAGAAAAGCCAAGTGAAGTTCAGCACGGTTTATATTCTCGGCTCCGCTTTGTTAGGAACAAGAGCGGGATTGACATTTGGAAAACTCTCGCAAAGAGCGACAACTCCTTGCCAAACGTATACTCAATTTTTAACAGCTCCAGCATTCGAAATGCCAGCAATATGTTGTCCCTCACAGCAATTCTCGTCGTTAGTTAAAAAATCGCAGACTTAAAAGTTAATTGCAGTAAAAACTTCGTCTTTAATTCAATGTTTATTGCCAATGTGTTTCTGAAACCGTTTAGTTTGTCATTGCCAATCAGAAACAGTGATGTAAAAAATAATACTGCCCACGACTTGCAGTCAACGTTTTTAGTTTCCAATATTTGTAGTTGATCGAAGTCAAGAAAAAAAACCATAATAATAATAATAATTTAATCTTGTATAGCGCAGCAAATCACAGGTGGATGCTCTTGCGCGCTTTAGAAAAGTCATAAGAAATTACAAATAAAATTGATATGTATAAAACAAATAAATAAAATACAAAATAATTACTTAAATACTAAAATTAGATTTCAATAAGAATTAATTAAATAATTTATAGGTCAAAGGCAATCTTAAAAAGATGAGTCTTAAGAAGTTTCTTAAAAGAGTTGATGCTAGTGGCGGATCTAATCACATTTGGAAGATTGTTCCAAAGTGCGGGTGCGGCTATACAGAGAAACTGTGATCACCAAGCGTGCGTAGGGTTTTTATCCTGGGTTTTTGCAGTAGAATCTCGCTAGTTGATCTTAAGTTATAATTACATTTGTTTTTACGCGTTAAAAGTTCGCTAAGATATTTGGGTGCAAGTCCATGGATGATCCATGGTGATCAGTAAAATCTTAAAATTTATGCGATATTTACATGTAACTGGGAGCCAGGGCAGTTTTTTTACTAAAGTAGGAGTGATGTGATCGAACCTGTTGATGTTGAAAATAAGAATAGCAGCAGTGTTTTGTACTATCTGGAGCTTTTGCAGTTCAGTATTAGGCAGTACGAATAAAACACTATTACAATAGTCAAGTTGACTTGTTACAAAAGCATTCACTAGAGTTTGGACAGTGTCAGAACTGAAGAATTTCCTGATTCTTCTAATGTTAAATACAGTCGAACCTCTCTAATACGGACACCGAAGGGACAGAGCAAAGTGTCCGTATTAGAGAGGTGTCCTTATTATAGAGGTCATGACTATTACGTCACTTTAAAGGCTCCATTGATGATATTAAGTGTTCTTTAAGTCAAAACAAGTCAATACAAGCTGTCCAATTCCAAAAACATATGGCAAACTGTAATACAGTTTCCGAACGGGAACATAATAGAACAGTAACAAGTGTCGCGAACACTAATAATGAATTTGGGAAGGCAGTTAATCGAGGCAGAGGATTAGGCATGGAGATTCGATGTGAATATATTTTCAATGGACCGCACAAACTCATTGAGCATTTGGAGAAGTGCTTGGATCTTACAGAAAACCCAGCTGTCTGTAAAGATAGTCTTTCAAGTGAAAATGTCGAGAAGAAAAGAAGTATTACAAGGAAAGCAACAACTGAAGAGTCTTCAAAGAATCAGAAATCTTGATGATAAATGGCAATGACATGTCGATATATAATTTTTACTGATTGAAAACAAATCATACTGTTATCGTATGAACAGTGAGACAATTGATTACACTTTGATATGTAACAACAAACAGGAAATCGTGTTGAATAAGAACTGTCATCTTTGGAGTGTCCGTAATAAAGAGGTTAAGTTTGTATGAATTTTCTCGCTGGGGCCGAGATTTGGTGTCCGTTATCCGTATTATAAAGGGTCCGTATTATAAAGGTTATTTTTACAAAGAATTGTGTGACCATTTTCCCGGGCCCAAGTGAACTGTCCGTATTAGAGAGGTGTCCGTAAGGAGAGGTTCGACTGTATGTGGAAGAAAGCGGCTTTACATGTCTGGTTTATTTGCGTGACCATCTTAAGTTAATTGTCAAACCAGCCCCCAAGATTCCTCACTTCGGAAGAGGGGGGAATTGCTGTATGGCCCACGCAAAGGAAATGAATGTCGACCTTTACTAACTGCTGCCTGGTTCCAATCACAATAAATTCGCTTTTTTCATCTCGTTCAGCATCGGCTTATCCATTAGCTTATCCATTCTCAACCATTTGCAGTTGCATGATCACCTGAGTTGATTCAGTGCCGCAGTCACTTTTCACAACGAAAAGTTAAAGTCATTTTCGCTTAATCTTTTCTAGCTTTTCAATTATTTATTGAACATTTAAAGTTTCATATTTAGTGTATCTTCCTGGAACTGATGAGTTATTCCTTACACCATTTCCACAGCCTGACACGTCATTATGTAGTGATAAAAGGAAGGTAGACAGCTCTTTGCTAAGAGATCTTAACGTTTTTTTTGTGAAAAAGCTAAAAATATAAATTGAAGTAGGCATTGTGTGAAGTTCTTCTATCGACCTCTATTCTTGGTTTTCACATGACGTCATAAAAAACTAACTTCAAAAGTAAAGAGACTTTTCGAGTTTTAGCCTCATCACGTAAAGACATGTTAGGAATGTATCTGCGTGCATGTTTTCAGCACGGAAGCGTGCTTTGTTTTGAAAATAGAGCAGTTTGAATTTTAGATTTTCTCACTGTGCGTGACATAAAGATGTCTGCTCACAAGCATGTCACGTACGTGAAAACATCGATTCAGCGTGTTTTTCAGAGGTCTGGGATATCGCACAGCTCTGAAACTTTGGCATTTTGTTTATTTATTACTCTTCTACAATATTTAATTTCTTGACTTAATCTATTTAATGGTTGGTGATTTTATTATTAACTTGCGTGACTGCCACGTGATTGAAAACCAAGAATACTAAGTTTGAATTCTCTAAGTAACCTTGCCTGCCGCACAAAAGTTGGGCTTCTGCTATAAAGAAAGCAATTCTTGAACAGTATCGTCGTTAGATGACATAATTACAGTATAGATGGCATGAATAAAGTACATACATTATCTAGTTACGAATGACTTCCGTTATTCAATACATTTTTTTATTGTGATACCTAGTTTATTTTCAATGTGACAGTTTATTAACTGATTTTTATTCTCAACTTTAAACACGCGCTTAGGTTAGAAGACGAGTAGCTGGTGAAGAGAGCAAACAAACTTTGTTGTAGCAGCCTCTTACTTGGACAGCTTCTTTCATTGCATTCACCTAATTGGGAAGACGTTCCTGTACAGTACTTGCCACCTCATGTCACACTGCAGCTTTCCCAGCTGCTCCAATGAGACCAGCCACCGTCAACTATAATATATATATTTAGGCAAGCCTAAAAGCGGAGCTCCACAGTTAATTTCTTAATGTTAGCATTTACAGATAAACTAAAATGGCAATGCCACAAGACTTGAGCCATGACTCCAGTAAGGACTTCTCTATATTGTGATTACATATATATATTTTTTTACTATTTTGCTGCAGAGCCAAAGCTACCATTCAATCAAGTGCAAACGTAGATTTTCAAAATATCATCGGCCTTTGTGCCACAGGAACTATATGATTATGATGAGCAAAAACGATTAACAAACGTTTCTTCATCACAGTTTAATTACATCTGATTACATTTCGTTACAGGTGGTAAAAACCACTCAACTAGGTTAACAGTTCTAGTGTCCCACTATTAAATCCAACTTCACAACCGACATTTATCGGTGACATTTTAATCTATCAAAACAATATTTTACAACAAAAGTGCGATAAAACCCAAAGTGAGCACTCTTCGACACCGCCCATAAAAGAACAAAAGTACTTTGTTCGCCTTGTTTTGAACATTTTATGGTGTCATTCTTGTGATCTATTACAGTAAAGACGATAGAAAGTGCGGTCGATGTCCTTTTTACGATAACATCGAAAACCGTTGCGCGAAATCGACTTTAGCTTACTTTTCCTTAAGACAAGTGACTACATTGTACAACAGACTGATCGAGCATATTATTTTAGCCATGAATCAACTCAGGCGATCAACTGGAATTATCTATGAGTGATGTTGAGAATGGTTTTATTCTTGACTTCGATCAATTACAAATATTGCAAACAACAAACCTTGTCTACAAGTCGTGGGTGGTATTATTTTTGGCATCACTGTTAATGATAACATCAGATTCAGGATTTCTGATGAACATTTTTCAGCTGTCAACATTAAACAAATGACGAAGTTTTTACTGCAATAGCCATGAAAGTCTGCGATTTTTTAACTAACAACGAGAATTGCTGTTGAGGGACAACATATTGCTGGCATTGCCAATGCTGCAGCTGTTAAAAATCGTGTTTACGTTTGGCAATGAGTTGTTGATTACTCTTTTGCGAGTTTCCAATAATGTCAACAAAGCGAAGCCGAGTATATAAACCGTCCGGACTTCGCTTGGCTTTTCTTCAACCAATTCTTTGCCCAAAAAAATGAGCGACAGCAGGGAAAACGAAGAGTTTTAGGCTCCAAAATGAAATATTGGAGCGAAAATATGCATTTGGAAAAAAGACGAGCATTTTAGTCTAAACAGCATGAAAACAACAAAAGGTAAGAAAACAAAGAACGATGCCAGCGAATGTTTCTTCGGGGTTCCTTGCAGAAATTGGAAAACTAAGACAAGTAACAAACATAACTCGTAGTCACAAAGACAAATCACCATATGTCATATAAAAGACACAACAGGAGTACTAACCTGTGGACAGTTCAAGTCAGTCAACAATCACTCCGAACGCAGAGCTAAAGCAGAAGCCGTCAGTTCACACAAAAGTATACGTATTCATTTGCTAAGCAGATACAAATCCTTATCGGGCCTTGAAGTTTTTCACCGTCGCTTTGTTTTACTTCCCATATGTCTACCAAGGACCCTGAATTGTACGACACGAAGTCCGATTACCAATTAATTGTGTCAATAACAAAATGCGAGAAACTCAGAAATTAAAGGATTTAATGTAGGAGCACAAACGCTTCTAAAATTGCAATAACAAAATGCGAGAAACTCAGAAATTAAAGGATTTAATGTAGGAGCACAAACCCTTCAAAATTGATACATGATCAACTAAGTTCAACTTCCTGAGGTCTAAATACTGTACAAAATATAAATTGTGCGACGCGAAGTACGATAAAAAAATCGTGTCAATAACATAATGAGAAGAAACTCGGGAATTAAGGAATTTGTAAGAGCGCATTCGCTTCTTATTAATACGTGATCAGCTGAAGTTCAAATACCGTACAAAACATCCAAGATTTCTGATACCGGAAATGGTTTTTATTTTACAAAGCGCGAAGATTGACAACTGACGCGACATGACAGCTTCTCTCAATATACCAAATAAGGTATAAGAAAATCATATGATCGCACAACTGAAAGAAGACGGCGAGACACTCGGTTGATCGATAAAAACTTCTTTCAGAGTAAAACGTCGTCCGAAATGAACTTTAGAACTACATGCAATAAGTACTGAGTAAGTTCAGTCTTCATCAGAGTCAATGATGTACGCTCGTCTGCGTTTTCTGAGAGGAATACTTGGGCTTCTTGCGAGATCACCGATCTGACATTCTACTCTGGAAGAACTCGCTTGATTTGTTGATTGCGGAGCGAAGTAGTTTTGTATATTTACTGTGCAGTTGTTAAAATGCTGAACTGCTGGGTCGCTGAACGTACGAGTGACGGGCATCTGAGGTGGAGGATGAGACGACCGATGAGCGAACAATTGAGCGCTTGTTTGTTCGGTGGACGAGACCGTAGATGCACTGCTCGATGGTGCAACGACTGCATGTGCTGAAGGTAGACCTGACGCTGAACTTGAGCTCGGTGGTGTATCTGACATTGTTTTTGTGTGCGTTCCAGGATAGCCGCTTATTATGTGAGAAAGTGCCCTTCTTTCGTCTTCTTCAATTTCGTCGTAGTCATCAAGCGAGCATTCGTTGGCATGACCGGTGATTTGAATGATCTTGTGTCGTGGTTGTCCGGCTTTCTTCAGTTTGGCCACAACAGACTTTCTGGTCGAATGATTTGAAATCCGCTTTCCTTCAAGGTTTAGGGCCTTTGCTAGGGTCTTCATGATGCTGCCGAGTTTATGCTCTCCCATTCTGGACTTGGCGTACCAAACTTCGGTTTTTGGACGCTGAATTATGGCCAAGTACAAAGGACCGGAGGTTCGCATTTCCAAGGGTCGCCTGTTAAGAAACTCTTCGAAGAGCCTGACAGGATCTCTCGGACCGCCATCCGTGGCCCACATTTCTTGTGGTGTTTTTCGGTGTTTAACTGTCAAGCCACCAGTACGGGTCTTCGTTGGGTTTTCGTTGAAACGTACGCATTTCGCCATTTCTCCCCCCTCATGCTGGATCCACACAACTTCAAAGTCTTCCACGTAAGCGTCGTAGTGATCTTGGCGGCCTCGAAAACCAAAGTGCTCGGACAGATTTTAGAAGTCTGCATTGGTCAGAGCCACTCCATTGTGGTCACCCAACAGCCCACTTGACCAGAAAGACTCCTCTTCGGCTGTGTTATACGGCTGTGCGCGATTTTTTCTCTTGCCGTAACCTTGCATTCGCAGTTGTTTGGCTTTCGCATCCAACACAGCCCTTGAAGATGCGAATTCACGACTATTTATTAAGCTGTATGGATATTTGTGAGCGGACAAGTGTCGTTCCAGGGCTGCTTGCATGACTTTTAAAGAGTCTGGTTCGTACTCGGAGCCGTCTTGTTTTCTAACTTCCAAGTAGAATTTTTGAAGGACTTCGTTCAAAGTTACAGGAGCCATTGTTTCAATGTTCACATTTATTCCTCGCGACGTAGCCCAGGAGGACCAAACTCTCATCCACGTTGTTGTACTTCTGTTTGTGTTTTTATTTTCTGCCTGTTTGAGTGTCTCTTCAAGTAGCTCGTTTGAAGTGAGAGGAAACCTGGACTCATCTTGTACCGGTAAGTTGTTTGTTTCTTTAGTCGTTTCTCTGAGGACAACTCGCTCGCTCGTTTGATTCACGATATTTTCATCTTCAGCAACTGAATCGTTTTCTTTCATTTCAAGGCTTTCTAAATCAATGGTTGTCAAAAGGTTGTCAAAATCTAAGGAAAACATACCTGAATAAAAGTCATTGGACCAGTTAATTTCGTCCATGTTTGTTTTCACTCTGTCAAGCTGCTCACCTGAGAAGTTTTCCTTGATTTTGATTGGCTAGCATGGGTTAGGTAGTTGAATTTTTGTGGCTAATGGCATGAAGTAGTTCATATTGATTGGCTACTTAACTGTCTGATTTGGCCTGTCCGATTACAAGTGTCTGTAATCGGACAGGTGAAATCGGACAGTTAGGACCTGAAACAGCCAATTAAGCTACAAATAAGTGCTCTTAAGAACCAATCATATTCGAGGATTTTGTTATTGACACAATTAACTATAAAATAGCAAAGCAAGGCAATCCAATTTGCTGTTCTTAACATCTAAAGGTTGATTCTCATCGGTTTAAACAAAAAACGAACTGAGAAGTAGACAAGGTAGGCGGCGAATTGTTTACAGGACGGAGATCTGTTGATCCTGACGAAAATGGCCTGGCTTGAGCCTGCGATCGAATTGAAAACCAGTACCTGGTCAGCGGTCAACTTAAAAAAAACAGCTGACCTTGATCAGCTCATAACTTGAGCCCGCAATATGGTCACGTGATACTGGTCAGCGGATACGTTGTTTTGACAGGTGCCAATTGAGATTGACATAGATGTATAATATCTAAGATGTCCGCTGTAAACTAGATGGTCAGCTGGAGTATGGCCGCCATGTTGGATTATTATCATTATTATTAGGGTATTATCAATTATTGTGCGAGGTCGTCGTCGTCGTCGGTCGCGCCCACGAGCAATACCGCTAGCCAAGATTACCATGAGAAAAGCAGTTGACGGGTTTCTATAGGTATGGGGCTCCGTTTTGCGGCCCTTCGGGCCGCTGGAGCTCCGCTATTAAAACTCCTTCTTGTCAAAAATAAATCGCGCGTAAGAAATTGCTCTCAAATAAAAGCTTTTATTTTTACAAGTGGTCACAGTTATGTAGCAAATTATACCTCATTTTAAAAGTTATTTAATAAGCTTCAAGGGAAAAAAATATATCGGCAGAGAAAAATCATACACTAGAAAATGAACGTAAACAACTGAGATCCGCAAAAATCGTTTTAAAAGCGAATTCGGCCTATCAAGTTGGTCACCGGGAATTTTAAATCAATTCTGAAAAAATTTCCTTACCATATGACCTTTACGTGTCGAAAATTTTACAAAGATCGATCAAATGACGAATTTTTGAGAATTTTTTCCGTAACGCAAGCTTGAAATCTGATGCCTAAATCAATAATACGGATCCAATTGCATATTTTGCGACCCGTTGCTAAGCAGTGATAATTCAATTTTTACATCTGTCGTCACAAACGTGTCCAAACATTCTTTTATTGCCAAAACATCGGTCCCAAAGGATAGAATATGATTTTCTACATCGAAATATATCGAAATATAAGCAAACAACAAGTTTTACAAGCCAAAAAAGCGAGCAAAACGAAGGAAAAGAGCCACGAGCAACACGTGTTTGTCCTGTGTGGATATTTAACTGTAAACACGCATAAAATTATCTCTGACCTTTTCGTCGTTTTCTCGACGTTTCCTCGCTTTTATATGGCCTCGAAAGGATAAAGATGGCTTCGCTTATCCATGGAAATGCTGTCAGTGTCCTTTTCTGCCTAAATTAGACCTTTAAAACCTTTTCCAAGCGAATTTTAGTTTTCGCCAACGGGAAACTACTGGCGACCGAGCGCGAGCAGTCAAAAAATGCGACCGGAAAAGACTGTGACGTAGGCTTCTATTGTCTGATCCCGTTAAAACTTGGCTTCTGATTGGCCAATTATATAGACTTCCTTTGTGTGAGGTTTCAAGGCAACCAGATGTAAGATGTACAGTCGAACCTCGATTATCCGGACCTCGATTATCCGGACTATTCGATTATCCGGACTTTTTTCTCTGGTCCCAATTTTTTCATGAATATTAATTAGTTGTGATCTTGAAAACTCAAAGTCGCAAAAAGCCCAATAATCCTTTCAAAAGACTTTTGAAACAGCGTATTATCCTGTGCGCTTTTCAAAATTCGCGAGTGCAACGAGACAAAGAAATATTCTAGTGCGTTCAGCTGATATATACATACAGGCTGTGTAGATTTCACAATTAAAATGATGTTTTCTTTGCTGTATACCTTTTGCTTACATGGCTATCTCATTAATATTCATATTTTCGATTATCCGGACTCAACGCTATCGGTATAATTGTACCGATAGATCACGCGCGCGGCTGGGAAAGAGTTTTAAGAGGTTAATTCAATCGAGTTCACTCCATTGTGAATTTCAAAGGAAAAATAATGATGGTTTTTGGCCTAATGTAGTAATGAGTGAGGAAAGTTGATTTGCATATTTTTGCTAACCCAAAAAACTCAGTTTATAACACGTCAATCAGCGTGTGGTGCGGAAATCGGTTGTTGTTTTATACACATCCAATTAATGTTAGCATGTCTCTCTTAGAATACTGTTCTAATTGCAACACAGGAAAGCCGTTGAATATTTGTCATTATAATCCATCAAATGTTTTAGCTCGCACGCGATCGGTCTAAACGCATCACGTGACTGAATAATGTCCAAGCTAAAACTGGGGAATATCCGGTGATATTCCCCATATGCTTGGTGTGAAAAATACCTGAAGCATAATAAACAGAGTTTATTTATTTATTTATTTATTTGCCTTTTTCCTAATATATTTACAGGTTAAAAAGTACATGTGGCAAGGTGACCTCTAGAAATCTCCAGGCTTTTAGTTGAGGCCACCTTCTAAATACTGACAATATGTTTGCATAAATGGTGCTGCAAGTGAGCGGCCTAGTCAATTCAGTAATTATTTTACTAAAAACTCTAGCAGTTGTTTCTTAAAGTTAGGAAAACTTGATAGCGAAGTGATCGTAACAGGGAGAGAATTCCAGATCTTTGGACCTTGGTAAAGAATTGTAAATTTTTTCAGATTAGTTCGGCAATGGTGTGTGCGATAACTGTTGGCTGTTCTGGTGCTGTAGCTATGAATTTGACCATTTGTTTGAAACAAGTTAGCAAACAATGGAGGCAACAGGTTGTTTTGGAAATAGAACATAAATTTTGCTATTTGATACGTATTTATTTGAAAAATATCTAAAATTCCTAATTTGGAGAATAAGGGAGCAGAAATGTGCTCTGTAGTCTGAATTGGTAATAGCTCGCACTGCTCGCTTTTGCGGACAATAAATTCTGTTTAAGTTAGTTACGTATGTAGACGACCATGTAGAGTTACAATAGGTGATATAAGGGTAAATTAAGGAGTAGTACAGAGTAAGTTTAGTTTTTGAAGATAACATTTCAATTGATTTAGACATTTGTTTACATAAATAACTGATATGATCTTTCCAAGTATACCCCAAGAAATTTAGTAGCGTTAGTTTGTGTTAAAAGTTGACCACCGAGGGAAATAGAAAATTTGTGGTTACATTTTTTCTGCCAAGGTTTGAAAATGAGGTAGGTCGTTTTCTTTACATTCACCGATAATTTGTTGCATCGCAACCAAACTTCAATATTTTTTAGTTCGTTATTTAGTACAGATTCTAAGGTATATGGGTTGGGTTTACAGCGGTCTCCATTTGCCTTTCAAAATATGATCGAATATTTCTCCTTCTCAGTTCCTCGGACCTCACATTTTTGCTCGAACAAACTGTTCGCTTTTCGGAACAGGCAATGTCCGCGGACAACTATCCGAGCATATTTTCGTCCTGAATGGAGTATGTTATTTATATATTCCACTAAACCTTCCCATCGTGCACCGCACTGATATTGTGTGACTATGTATTTTCGATGACATGGTATGCAATATTTATGCCGGAATCTCATAATTCACCATGGAATATTCAACGAGTCAATTGCATTTTCTTTGTATCAAATATCAACTAATTCATATTCATGCGTAAAACTAAACCTGTTTGCTTGTCATCCTGTATACCTAACCAGGGCTGTCTTTTACCGCAACACATTAGAATATCTTTCATATGTGACGTAAAGGTAAGACAAAACGTTTGTAACATAAATCTAGTTTGCTTGTCACACGGAATACACCACGGATATGCTTCCTTTTACCACTGATTGGATATGATTATATCTCAAGTACGTTAAACGCCGCATTATATTTAAACATAAGTAAAACTTAATCTGTGTTACCTAATCCCTTCTTACATAAATATTTTCCAGAGTTTCGATTTTGTTTTTAAGACTATCTTTACTATTTTATTTAGTCAATTAAGGGCCAACCGCCACAATAATATGTAAAAAAAGACACCTACCACCTGATTTGTTCCCATTGTTGAGAATGAACGAGATGGAAAATAGAAAAGAAATGATTACAATGCGATTAAGAATCATTCATTTCAAGTAATGCAAAGGTAAGGCGACACTTTTGAAATATCAACTAATTCATATTTATGCGTAAAACTAAACCTGTTTCCTTGTCCTCCTTTATACCTAACCAAGGCTGTCTTTTACCACAATACATTAGAATATCTTTCATGTGACGTAAAGGTAAGACAAAACGTTTGTAACATAAATCTAGTTTGCTTGTTACACGGAATACACCGCGGCTATCCTTCCTTTTACCATTGGATATGATTATATCTCAAGTACGTTAAACGCCGCATAAATTTTGTTTTTAAGACTATCTTTACTATTTTATTTAGTCAATTAAGGGCCAACCGCCACAATAATATGTAAAAAAAGACACCTACCACCTGATTTGTTCCCATTGTTGAGAATGAACGAGATGGAAAATAGAAAAGAAATGATTACAATGCGATTAAGAATCATTCATTTCAAGTAATGCAAAGGTAAGGCGACACTTTTGAAATATCAACTAATTCATATTTATGCGTAAAACTAAACCTGTTTCCTTGTCCTCCTTTATACCTAACCAAGGCTGTCTTTTACCACAATACATTAGAATATCTTTCATGTGACGTAAAGGTAAGACAAAACGTTTGTAACATAAATCTAGTTTGCTTGTTACACGGAATACACCGCGGCTATCCTTCCTTTTACCATTGGATATGATTATATCTCAAGTACGTTAAACGCCGCATAAATTTTGTTTTTAAGACTATCTTTACTATTTTATTTAGTCAATTAAGGGCCAACCGCCACAATAATATGTAAAAAAAGACACCTACCACCTGATTTGTTTCCATTGTTGAGAATGAACGAGATGGAAAATAGAAAAGAAATGATTACAATGCGATTAAGAATCATTCATTTCAAGTAATGCAAAGGTAGGGCGACACTTTTGAAATATCAACTAATTCATATTTATGCGTAAAACTAAACCTGTTTCCTTGTCATCCTTTATACCTAACCAAGGCTGTCTTTTACCACAATACATTAGAATATCTTTCATGTGACGTAAAGGTAAGACAAGACGTTTGTAACATAAATCTAGTTTGCTTGTCACACGGAATACACCGCGAGTATCCTTCCCTTTACCATTGGATATGATTATATCTCAAGTACCTTATACGCCGCATCGTTGAAAATGGCCGAGATGGAAAGAGAGAATCAATGATTAGAATACGAATAAATGTAATTCAGTTCATGTCACCAAAACCTATACGAGACTCTTAAAAATTTAACTACAGTAATTCATATTCACGAGCAAACTAAGTGCGTTTGTTTGTCATCCTGTATACGTAACCATGCTCTCTTTTACCACAATACGTCAAAATATCTTAAGTATATTTTAAATTTGTAAAATAACTGATAAATTAGGAGCATGAAGAAATGGCAAAGGTTTGAGTACAGTTTAAGCTATGTCACTTGAAAGCTTCTGACGTAAATAAGACTGCCTTTTCTAGTTAGTTTACTGACAGAATAAAGGGGCAAATCTATAATAATGTAACAAAGACACTTACAGCCTGATTTGTCCCCAATGTTGGAAACGAACGAATTGGAAAATAGAAAATCAATAATTACAATACAATTAATTATCACTCATTTTATGTGAAGCGAAGATAAAGCGAGACTTTTGAGACGTTGACTAATTCATATTCATGAATAAAGCTAAATCTGTTTACGTGTCATCCTTTTTATCTAACCATGCTCTCCTTTACCACAATACATCAGAATATCTTAAATATCTTTTAAATTTGTAAAATAACTGATAAATTAGGAGCATGAAGAAAAGGTTCGAGTACAGTAGTATAGCAGTTGGCGGTTCTGGGCCAGTGAATCCAAAGACAGAATCCGAGAGAGAATTCAGATCTCATACCAAGGCCGTTTCAGGCCAGTTTATACAGATCTGAGAAATCCAAGACAGAAATTCTAAGACAGAATCTCAGCTCTAAAAATCCAGCACGTTAATCTCAGCACTTAAATTCAGCACCTAAATTTCAGCACCTGAATCTCAGTTCACAGAAAAAAGCATCTTTTATGTTTTCTAGTATTTTGATCCATGTCCTGATTATCAAGACGTGGGCTCGTGGAGTGGAAAGAAGGAATTAGAAAGTATGAATTGGAAAATCAAAATCGTAATTCAGTCACTGATTAGTTGCTGTTAATCAGTGTGTTATATGTGAAAAGAAATTTTTGAATGAAAATATAAAAAACGTTTTTGTATTGGAATAATATATATGAGTTGTAATTCAATTGTTTACAAGGAAATTTTAAGCATGGAAATGATTTGTTGCCCTTTTTGTGATAAACGGTTGGAAGATCGGATTGTACAAAAAGATGAAAAATGCTGTGATTCATAAGGAATTTTGAATGACAATGGTGAGGATGTCTGCAAAAATTGTGGTCAGGTCCTTTGCTATGATTTAGTGGTTGATTATATCGATTTTCATGAGAATGTGTATAGAATAAGACGGAAGACAGACTACCATCGCAAGTACCATATTGAGAACATTTTGAACCGAATTGATGGTCTTCAAATTAATTGTAGACAAAAGGAAGCTATAAATAAGATTTTTGATTTACTTGATAATGTTCAACCACAAATGAATGCTACCTGTCGACAAAATCTCAACGAACATTATAGAACTATAGCTAAAACCGATTTGTATGTGAAGCTTCCACAAGGGAGAGAAACACTTCAGCATGGTTTACTAACTTTTCTAACGCACTTTAATATACTCAGGTTTATTACGATAGGCGGTTCTTGAAAGCGATTGTAGGCGGTACTTGAAAGCGGTTGTAGGCGGTTCTTGAAAGCGATTCTTGCGAAGCGGTTAAAACTAAATACAACAAAGAAAAGAACGTTACCAAAGTAAACTAAAACAGTGTGGAAAACCCGGCAAAAGCGACACTTACATTTGTTAGTAGCTGGGAGGAAACTGCACAGAATTCGGCGATGTAGATTTATACAACTGCGCTAAGCGTAACTGCTTTCCGACAAGCGTAACTGCTCGACAGCGAAACGTGAAAAACACACTGAAAACGACTACATGGGCTTAAATACTAAACGAACATATTACAATAAATTACTTGACTGGCACGCTGAACTACATTCCACACGCACAACGAACTAACAAACATTCTTGAAAAGAAAAAAGACAATAGTTACTAATGAGAAGGCGCTTAGTTCTTTACAGTATGCACATACTGATCCAATCTTTAATAACCTTCGTATTTTAATATTTCATGACATACACCTACTACAACTAGGTTTATTCATGTACTCTTACCAAAACCGTACCCTTCCTTTAAAATTTGACTGTAAATTTATCTCACAGAAAGAAGTTGATTCGTATCATACAAGAAACTCTCATTTATATCGTTTGCTTTTTTGTCGAACTAACATCAAACAATTTTCCGGTTTTCACCAAGGACACAAATTTTACAACTCCTTGAGTACCGAAATCGTCAACTCGTCCTCCTCTGTCTCCTTTAAAAAAGCACTTAAGGCGTTATTGTGTAATAAGTATTTTTAGTTTTCCAGCTTTTCTTCTCATACTGTATCCTTCCATTTGATACTGTAATTGTATCCGTTGTCATGTTCTTATTTTCTTTTTCGATTTCATCTTGTGAAACAATAACTGAGGAGACCTAATTAATATAACCTGCATAGTTTCCTTTAGGTCTCCTCGCAATTGTTAAATCTATTCCTTCTATATATTTTTTATTGTTTTCATTATATTTGTGGTGAGGGAAAATAAATAAAATAAAATAAAATGGAACACGAAGGTGAATGATTAATATAAAATTCACCCTAAGGAAAATATTCCAAATGATGATCTTACCATATGATAAAATTAAAATAAGCAATTCAAAGAAGGCATTGCATTTTTATAATCAATGGTGGAATCGTGCTTATAAAGTAGTAAAGATGATATCCAAATAGTTATTACCAGGTTGTGAATATTATTTCGCATTTTTTTTCCAAAGTTATCAGCAAGAGGGCATAAATCAACAATTATCCCATCTAACAATTTCAATTCATTGATTTATTGTATAATGTTGAAATCATTACTTCTCAAAAAAAATCGTAAATCGAGTAATACTTTCTCATATGATGTATAAGCGAATTTGGACATCTCGATTTTCCTTTTGTAATTTTTGATTTCACTGTAAGCTTTGAGAACTAATCCGGAGCCCAAAATAGTGCCTGTTACATTGAAATACATGGCTTTAATCGTTAATATGCGGTTATTGTTTGGAATTATTATTTTGTCACAACTGTTGAAGGAAAATGTTTTTCCATCATTCGTGTTCAAAATGCCGTGAAGGTGCTGAATTGATTTTTCGAGTCGGTAACCATTTAAATCCAAGTCAGTTTGCATCTGCATTTGGTAACAATCTTATATGCGTCAACAAAGTCATAAACACTACTTGAAACGTCTGCATGTTCTCCAATAACCTCATAAACGACACAAGTTATTTTGTATTTTGCAGGGTCAGTTGAATCACCATTAATGTGAAAAGTACAATGCAAATATTCAGGCGGTAAAATTTTTTGTTGGTCTTTCAGCCCAGACTAAATATCTTGAGTGGTCCTCATCTGTGTTATCAAACTTTCGTCCAGCAGTTTTATGAATTGTAAAACCACGGACTGATTGAAAGGTTACCGTACTTAAATTCATCCCTTTATTGTCAGGAAAAAGCCATTCAATTACGAAGGTGTATTTTCCAACATTTATATCATTCGTATTAAATCCGATCCTCGCGCGGTAAGTAATGTCGGCTTCTTTATTCAAATCAATGTCAAGTACTTTCTTTGGAAGCATGTGAGTCGATCGAGGTAAATTCATTTATCCATTAACAGTCACCCCATACTCTGTAGACGTCGTGTCAATATCATTCATTAGGTATTTGAACACGTTTTTTGGATGCAAGGCGGATGAAATGTTTGAGTCGTCTACATGTGATTTAGGCACAGCTGATGTAGAGATTGAAGGCTGTGGTAGTCCTATTATTGAATTACTATTCATTTGTATTGGTCCTGACATAATTCCTCCGGTTGTTGAAAGAAAATTTATGAAGTTGACGCAATCGAGTCGACATAGTGTTTATTTACGCAGTCACTGTCGCTTATGGGATACGAACTATTGACAATACGAAATGTACTATTGAGGTCCAAATTTCCAAGCATTGAATTAGACCCGAAGACAGTGAGGAAATTTCCATCAACATATTCTTTGTTAACCGCATCTGTAGCCGAACTTAAAGAATCAATGTCTTTCAAATTTCAATCTTGTAATTTATTCGTAATCATCTTTTTTTCAGATAATCATGTAATCTAGCTTCTACAAATCTTTTTTTATATAGCATCTTGTTCGTTCACTGCATCATAGACATTGATGATACGATTTTCATTTAAATTCAAATGATTAGTCAGAAAATTAGAACCATCAAGTTTCAGAAAATGTGAATCTATATATGATTTCGTAACCAAATGATTATTACCACTTGGATCTTGATTGCATACTATAGGTCATGTAAAAGTTTTTATATTATCTGTGACTTGATAGTCATGGTAAGAACAATTTCACTATCATTTCCACCTACATTTTTGATTATAAGATGATTTAGTGATGATTGATCTCCGGGGACAACATTTAATAAATTACCGTTCGGAGGTCGGAAAAGAAGGCCACGTATAAAAATTTTGCGTTGATTATCATAAAGAACGACTTTTTTAGTCTTTGTTCCTCGATTAAAACTTCCAAATAATTTATCTAGATCAGTTTTAGAAACTTGACTAACTTGACTATTAATCTTAAGACGACCCCTTGTTATATCAATAAAACCTTGATTTGTTATATTCAAAGATCCTGTGATGTCATTATCAATACTATTAACGACTAAATAAGAAGATTTTCGATTATTAACCCCATCCTAATCTTTTAAATTTGAGATATATAATGGTATATTTGAGAAAGCCTGACTACGGGGTCTGATATCAACTGTATCATTATAAGTATCCCCTATATACTGATTTCTTTGCAAAAAGAGCATTAAATGGATCATATGTTGGAATTTTTCCTGGTCCTATATTAGCAGATGGTAAACAAAGAAGAGTTTTATCTACTTTTCTTGCTAACCCTGTTTCAAGTTGGTGAAATACAATACAATCATTGGGATCAGTCCCTTCCGCTACATTGAAGAAATTTGAAGATGATCATTCTTATTAGATTATAAAATGATAACAATATCATATTTAGAAACAATGCTGCCCCAAATTCAAAATCGTTGGTAACTAAATTTCGTCTGTGGTGTCCAAAATTGATTTTCACTGGAGCAGGAATGAAACAATATCTTGACAAATATCTAAAACCAAAAACTTGGGTTTCCCTACGGGAACATCAAGAAATTTATCAAACAGCTGCTTCAAACAGTTTTTTTCAGGATTTCCACAGGAATTAGAAGGGCTCGTCATGTATTTCTATGGGTTGTTCCGACTGCTTCTTATAATAATCAGGAGCAAAATATATTTACATTCCCGTTTACCATAGGAGCAAATGATAGAGTTTTCAGCAAAGCACAATTAGAAGTAAATCATAGCATCTATTATCCACAACTTGGAATGTCATCACAAGAAGAAAGTAGATTGTATAGAGCACTTATAATTTCAGAAATCTATTTGGAATCATCTATTTTGATCTTCGAAATTAGGAAGAAGATATTAAGGACATTGTTGTTTCATTGACTTTTCGTTATGAGCTCAATGGTGCTGATAATACCAATTATACTCTGAATGCTTTGGTTCTTCATGAAAAAGAGATAGAATTATATACAAGCAGCGGTAAACTGCTTATTAAAGCTTAAGATAGTAAAATTGTTCATACCAATAGTTTTTTCAATTAAATATGTTTTGTAATACATGAAGTTATATAACATAAAATATATACAATTAATGACAAAATATTTTCCACATGGAGTTAGTTTAAAGCAATGATCAATTAGAAAGGCTATCAAAAGCTGTTAAGAATAAATGTTCAATAACACTTAGATTAGCTTATAATAAGTTAACAGGCCCTCATCAACTGATGTTGATAAAAACACAGATCAACAAATTGAAAAAAGCGATGAATACAGGTGTTGGTTCAGATATTAAAAATTCTAAAACACAGATACGAAAGTTTGTACAACAAGGAGGGGCTCTCTGGTCTTCTCTTATGGGTTTAGCTCCTACAATCATTCCAATGGCTACTAAATATGCTTCCAAAATGTTAGCTCCATTAGCTACAGGGGCTGTTTCAGCTCTTGGATCTCTAGGAGTTGATAAGTTGTTTGGTAAAGGAGTTCGTTCAGGAAGCATGATCGAGATTCTTTTTAATAATATTAATCAATTAGTGTAACGGCCTCTCAACCGTTTAGATTTCGTGACAGGCCTACGTCACGTGCTGACGTTTTTGATACGGGACTTATTCACAGCTCCACGAGGAGCAGAATCGTGTAAACCTTTTTTCGGGACCGTTTTCAGTTTTGATTCAAGTCTGTTTATAATTAAGCTGTTTTTCACCCGTCCAGCCTTACAGTCTTTGACGGTTTGGCAGCTAAAGATGCCACCTTGCAATAAATGGCGTTGTTAGTCGCCAAATCACGTAAGACCTTGGCTTCGTAATTATCACTGAGTTAATTTCTACGCACTGCGCTTCTCGACCAACTCGGGAACACAAGCGGCGGCGACAATTAGTACTTTTCCAACAACTGTTTACAAATAAACAAAAACAAGACATGATGCTAGCTTTTTAACAACCAAATTCCCTTTTTCAGGCGTTCTACACCCCGCCATATCAGTTCAGGCTGGGTACCATTTTCGCTAGTATCGGTATTCCAATGCTGCTTGATGCTATTAAAGGAAAGGGACTGACCACACCAAAAAGGCTTGCAGCTCAGGATGGCCCCGGAGGCGCAGGATGGCACGTTTCTCCAAGACCAATGATGCCATTTCCCCTTTATCCACCACCGTTTTTTGTTAATTGGTCTGCTCAAAATACAGCTAAAATGCAGCTAAAAGGAGAGCAAAAAAAAAAAAAAAGACCAGGGGTCAAGGATTAATAACAGGAGCTATTGGAATACCTCAAAACACAGGGTTCAATGGAAATATATGGAGCAAAATACCTCTCTTAGGCCAAATAATCTAATATTTGTAAACAAAGCATTATCTAATATTGATCTTCCAAATTGGTATAATTATTTGAATATTCCAATCATGGGTATTTTCAGCAGAAATGAATATATGCTCAAAAAACACAGTCCTCACAGAACTCGATAATAGAGGTATTCCTTGAGTATGTTGTACTCCCTCAAATAGTGTTAATAATAAAAAAAACACTATGGTACTTCCATAACTTCGCGATGCATTGTCCTAAAGAATATCATGATAGAACCAAAAAAGATGGATTGAAAGTTGTATACAATAATGTGCTTTACCAAAATATTTACAGTGTTTTATGTGGGTATTAATGCATATATTTCCTTCATAGATGGTCGGCATGAGAGGATTATTACACCATTTAAGAAAGATTTAGTATTAATGATGTGAATCACAATGAAAGATTTATAGACAATTATTTAAAAAATATCTAAAAACATATATATAATGGAAAATCAAATGTATTGTGTCATCACTCCTAATGTAACCGGCAGTGAAAAAATAGTTACAACAGAGAATGGAAAAAACATGCTTCAAGCCATTGACAGTATTTGCGAAAAAAGAAATCAAAATTCATTAAAAGTAATCAGCAGGGAAACTAATCAGCTCGTCTCAAGGGACGGGCGTTTTTGATTCACTGGCGGAAACGGCGCTTGATAAGACTCTTAAAAAAGGAATACCATATCTGTCTAAAAATGGAACAGAAGCTGGAAGATATTATATTTCACAAGCTATGCGAGATCCTAAATTACAGAAAAAGGCAATTGATTATGCAATGAAAAAAGCAACTCCTTTTATTCAAAAACAGGCCCAGAGATGTTAGATCATTTGAGTACTAAAGTAAGACCTAATGAAAGATGGTACAGATGTATTTGTTCCTGGTAGTTTTAGAGTTCCAAATTTTAGTCCAAAAATGATGAAAGTATTTTTGAAAGCTTCTCCTAATAGTAAAGATCCTCTTGATTATGGATGCGGTTTGGACATTCATAAAATGATTGGTGAATTACCAAAACCAAACGCAGGATGGACTCCAAGTAAACATAAATGTATGGGTCCTTACAATCCTCTTGATACACAATTCAAATATGATCCAAACACTGGTGAAGTATTAGGATGGTATGTACAACCGTACAATAAATTAGATGAATTAGCTGCTCAGCATGATATCTGTTATGACATGGGAAAAGATAAAGGTCATTGTGATAGAACTCTGGTAAAGTCACTAGATATGATTCCTTATGGTGAAATGCCAAAATGGGTTTAAAAAGCTAGATTTTTGATTGATAAAAAAACAGAAATTGGGTCTCGGTGTTTCAAAAAACGGAAAAGGCCGTCGAGTAAAAAAGAAGACTGGCAAGAAAAATTAGCGGATGAACTGCATAAACCTATACAAAGGAATTTTACTGGGCGGCGTGTAATGCAAATCATATTGATGAAATGTGATAAAATAAAGAGACAGATTATTTATCAACCTATATCTGACGGAGGCTTAAATTTTATGAACTTCAGAACAATGGTCAAATCGTTGCAGTTAAGTTGGATTGGTAGACTTCTAGATGACACAAACGCCAACTGGAAGGTTATTCCTAATTATTTTTTTAACAAATATGGTGGTCTAACCTTTTTATTAAAGTGCAACTACAACGTTAGTCTCTTCGAAGCGAATTTTTTCCCCTGTTTTATCGCGAATTACTAGGATATTTTCAAGAATTGAGCAATACATACGGAGGAGAACAAAGAAGGAAATTTATATTATGGAACAACAAGGACATAACAATTGATCAAAAAACACTGTTTTGGAAAACTTGGTTCGAACGTGGAATATATTTCGTGTAAGATCTTCTGAGTACAGAAGGGAAATTTCTATCCCTTGAAGAATTCCATGATAAATTTGGATTGAAAGTTAAATTCTTGCAATACCTTCAAATCATCGCTGCCATACCAAGCTCGCTGAAGTAAACTGCACTGCAAACTTCGATCTCTAGTGAATTTCTTTTTTCGACTCCTGATTTGATCTACTTATCCAAAGACAATACTTTACCCCTGTCTAAAATGCGCTTTAAACATTATTACAAACTATTTAATGAGTGCTCTGTGTCGGAGCCTACAGGAATCACAAAAAGGAAGGAAAGATTCCCAAATATTTTTATTGACTGGAAAAGCAATTTTGCCAGGATATATCCGATCACTAAAGACAACAAGTTAAGGCAATTTTTATTTAAAATCTTACACAAGGTGATCATTACCAAGAAGGAACTCAAGAAATTTAATATGGCAACCGACGACCTCTGCAATTTATGTTCAAGAACAGATTCTATACTACATACATTTCTAGAGTGTGATCCCTCTATTTCAATATACTCAAACATCATAAAGTGGTTCAACGATTTAGTTTAACTGATGAAATAGCTTCGTCCTTCATCCAAAAGCGCAGACTGGATCTCCTCCTGCTACTTGTGAAACACTATGTATATTCGTGCAAGGTTTCTTCTAAAAACCCCAGTATTTTTTAACTTCAAACGAAACTCCAAATGCAATGGAAAACTGAGCATTGCTCACTGACTTGATTTTGCTAGCTCCTCACCCCCTTCATGTAGCAAGAATTGTAAATAATAATGCAATAGCGCAAATACACGTATTGTCAATGGTGTGAGAATTTAATATTAATATATTGTGAGTCATGTAAGTAGTGTAAACATCAGTATTGCAAGTGGTGTGAATAATTGTATCGCATTGTAAGCAATATAAGTATCAGTATTGTAAGTAGCGTGAGTTATCGTACTGTATTGTAAGTAGTGTAAGTATTAGTATTGTAAGTAGCGTGAATTATCGTATTGTATTGTAGGTA
>OX419337.1:35011969-35024469 GCA_948470475.1 Galaxea fascicularis | reverse complement strand
AGGATATAGCTGATTTATTAGGCTATTCTGATACAGATCAAGCTATTAGGAAACATGTTGATAATGATGATAAAAATAATTTCCCGTCGAAACGACGGATTATTCAAAATGTGGGTGGATCATCCAGGTTTATTCCTAAATGAATCAGAATTTTACTCTCTAGTTTTCTATTCAAAATTAGAAACAGCAAAAATATTCAAGAGATGGGTCACAAGCATTGTTCCCCCTTCAATCAGAAATTCGGTTATTATAAATTATTTGATCATCCTAATAACCATTGTTTCAAAATTCAGAATGAGTTTGATCTTCATACTAAAGTAGTTGATTACATCAGAAAGTTTTGTAAAAATGCTATCATCAATTGTTCCCTGGGTGAGCTTCAAGATACAAATGAAAAAAGGATAAACTCGTGTAAAATGGGTTATCAAAAGGGGAGCCCTGATATTATCATCATGAATCATCATAAACGGTATACAGGCTTTTGCATTGAGTTCAAATCACCAACCAATAAATGCCAAATATCTGAAGCACAAAAAAGAATGAAAAGATTGAATAAAATGAATGGTTATCTATTTAAAATAACAAATGATTATGATCAGATTATTAAAACAATAAATGAATACATGAAATACAAAAGATTACCTTGTAGATACTGTTCAAGAAAATTCAAAACAGAAGAATCATTGCTGAATCACAAAAAATATATCCATAAATTTATATAATATATATGATTAGAATTCACATTTGTGGCATGAGTTGGAAAGAGTTCAAAAAGAGATAGAGTAGAGAAAATCTTTTCAACAAATAACAGCATTACTGTCCAAATTACATTTCAACCAAAAATCTACTAAAAAAGTAAGAAGCTACTATAATGGACAAAATGAATGTTAAATCATATAAAAATATGTATATGTATATATATAGTTGTGTAAGAAGATGGTTTGCCAACGAAGATGAAACTTGTGAGAAGGATCCAATTGATACAAGACGCTATACACTCGATAACTGTCGGTAGAGTAGAAGAGCAACAGCGAACCTCTCACGTGTCCAAAAAAAACCTTTACTAAACGTTTCGCCCTGCGGGCTTCCTCAGTAATAGGCTACTCTATTAAGAATACTTGAAATAAAAAATGTTTACAATCTAGGTCTTAAATAAGAAAAATTTACAAAGCAAAATAATTTACAAGTAAAAGAATATACAGTGGGATAAAAAGTATAATATAAATATTTTTTAAAAAGGTGCTAATTTGAAGGGAACTGTCCCTTGGGCGTTACGCAATATAGCAGGAGAGAACAAAATGTAACACAACAAGATCCAAAAGCAGGGCCCTTGAATAAGGTGTTTTCTAGCGCACAACAGACAAGGTAACAGGATACAAAAATAGGGCCTTTGAATAAAAGTAATAACAAAATCCCTAAATGAGGCCCCTGAACGCATGTATTTGAAAAGCGCTAAGATCACAGCCCTATAACAAATTCCCTGATCAGGCCCTTGAGCGATAAATATGCACTATCACAGTATTTCGTAACAGGAACACTTGTAAGAAAAATAAAAATAAAAACTTCGTCAGATGTATTCCTGGAATTGAATTCTGATCTTTTATTTAAACCAAATGGCTGGAGGGTGCAGAGTTGCGCACTCCAATAAGCTTCTCTCGTTAGCAGGCGTTCATCAATGCTATTATTGTCCCTAAGGTTAGAAATTCGTTCAATGATGATAAAACTGAAATCAGAGAGAACGTGAGAACTTTTGTTGAAATGTCTAGCAGCTTCACAAGTGTTCTTGTTTGTATTCATAGCTGATTTATGATTACTAAATCTCACTTTGAATTCATTACTTGTTGAACCCACATATTACACATTGCATTCACTACAGGTGATAAGGTATATAACATTCATGGATTTACAGTGGAGATGTTGTGTAATAGAATAAGTTCTTTTCGAGCTAGCGCTGGTGAAATGGTCCGATTCAACTAAGAAATTACGGCAAAGATCGCATTTACCTTTGCATTTAAGGCAACCACGCTTGTCAGAGCTACTATCATTAATTTTATGGGGGGTGAAAGAATGTCTTGAATGTTTTTAGGTCTCCTAGACTATGGAATTATAGACCCTTTGAGGAATATTTTTGCAAGGGAGGGAGAATCATAAATGAGATGTTTATATGAATGCAAGATTTTGCCAATGTTGGGTAAATTGGGGTTATAATCCAAAACTAGTGGAAACATTTTGTTGGACTCCTTAGTGGTAGGGGCAAGTAGGTCCTTTCTGGGAATTGATCTAACTTTATCAAATTGTTGTCTAATTTGGTTAGAGTTAAAGCCCCTATTGATTAAATAATTCTGATATTCAATGCTTCGTTTTTCAAAAGATTTTGGGGTGGAACAATTTCTTTTAACCCTAGTGGCAACACCAAATGGGATGGCTTTTTTGCAGTGAGCTGGATGGGCACTGTTGCGCAGCAAATAAATATGATTGTCTGTAGGCTTGGAGTAGATATCCGTTTGGATGTATCCCTCGACAAATTAAGAAGCTGGAAGTCCAACGATGCAGTCACAAGTTAGTAGGATCCAAAGGATACACAACGCTTTGCTACACAAATATTATTAAGTAATTGAATGAAGAAAGTAACAACAGCGAACTACTAACTGACCCTTTAATAAAGGAACATGCCGTGAGTGGGAATCGAACCCGCGTCCCCCTGGTTACTAGTCGGGTGTGCTAACCACTGCACCATCACGACAACCCTGCTGGCATTAGAGCGATCAGTGAGGTTACTGGTCAGCCGCGGGGTTCCCCGGAGTTTAAACCTTCAGGAACAGGACATATATCGGGTCATTCCAGCTTCTTCATTCATAATATTAATATAATTTGCTGGTAGCCTGTGAATCATCCTCGGATGATCCGATGTATGTACGGATAGGGTCGGTAGAGTCTTTGTTAGTTGAGGTACTCCAATCGCCAAAAGTTTAGTCTTGTCCGGGTTGAGTAATAATGAGTTTCTGCAGCACCATTTGGTAATTTCCCTGAGGTCGTCATTTAGCGCACAAGCTGCATCAGTAATTTGGTTTGGTGGCAGGGCAAGAAGCAGCTTTGTATCATCAACGTATCCCATTGGTTGACAGTGATTAGGAATAGATAACAGATCGTTGACATATAAGGTGAATAACACAGGACCCAAAATGGATCCCTAAGGGACGTCAAAGCGTAGCTTCAGTTTCGCTGAAACGGCATTTCCAATCCTCACTATTTACTTACGGCCTGATAGGTAACTGTTCAACCAGGCAAGCACAGTTGAGATATTCCAATTCTACGAAGCTTTGCAAGAAGTATATCGTGACGTATGCTATCAAACGCCTTAGTCATATCAAGCAGTACCCCATCTGATACGATCGTCCATACTCTTTAGGATTTTATCAGTGAAATGAAGTAGCGCAGTCTCGGTAGAGTGGGATTTTCTGTTGCCACTTTAGGGATGTGTGATAGAATGATCTTGTAGGAATCGCACGAGTTGTAAGTGTGCAGCTCTCTCACAGACCTTCGATATTATTGGTAGGAGTGAGATAGGACGAGAGTTTGATGGATCATCTCGATCACCCTCTTTATCTTTGATGCAAGGTACTAGTTCTGCCAATTTCCACGATTCTGCAAAAATACTGGAACGAAAAGAACAGTCGATTAAATTTGTAAGTAGTGGCAGTGTAACAGGAAGGCTAGCTTTTAGGATCCGGGCAGTCACTTTGTCAGTTCCAGGAGCCTTGTTCGACGGTAGAGCCTTAACTATCTTCAAGGTCTCTTGCTCTGTAACGGGTCTAAAGTAGAACTCCTGATGATTGCTACATTCGTTCACATCTTCATTGCCCAGGCTGTTTTAGTGAAAGGCAGCAAAGCCAAACTTTTCGGTCAAGGTCTGTGCCTTTTCAGCAATGGCTTTACCCACAGAGGCATAGAAATCATTGTACTTGTTTGCTTAGGCCATAGGGTCTTCAGATGTGGCGATTTGAGCATTCTTTTTGCGTATACAGCGGTTGATGACTTTCCAGACTGAATTAGTGTTGCCGTTACTGTTTGCTGATTCAGAGTGAACGTATTTCTGTTCAGCGATGCAAATTTCGCGCTCCTCTTCTTGCCTAAAAAACGATAGGCATTTCAGTGAAGCTTATCCATTGTTTTAATTGCTTTTGTCGCCAGTGTAATCTCGGGAGTAATGTAAGGATTCGGTCTTGTCTTTATCTTTATGAGCTTGACTGGTGTATGAATATTCAATACGTCCGTAAATAAACTGTAAGGTAAGTGTGCACTTTATCATCGAAGTCGTCAAAGAAGTTTATCATATAAAAGGGAACATGGGCCAGATCATCTGCAAACTTTAACAAATGAAAAGTTTTGTAGCCTCTGGTAGTGATATATGTAGGACGCTTCTTAAGCGGTTTAAGCTTGAGAGTTAACGAAATTAAATTGTGGTCGCTGATAGATGATGACTTAACTTTACAACTGTAAATGATGTTCTCGTTGGTGGTTTAAAGCTTCGTAAATGAGACTTTGGGAGGTTTCGGTAATTCTCGTCAGATCCTGGACTAATTGTACAAGATTAGATGTAGCAGAGAAGTCGAGGAGAGCTTGGCCATCGCTACAGCTACCGAGCAGGTTACAATTCAGATTCCCCAACAAAATGACATCCAATCCCGGGAGCAAAGAAACCATGAAATCGATATTTAGGTCTTCCAGGAAATTAAAAGGCGTGTTTGGTGGTCTGTAGACCGTGCAAAGCTTGAACGATTTAAGGTGGCACAATATTAGTTTACCTAGATGTGCCCCTCTCCTTTCCTTCCAATATATAATGTAATTCAATTTAAGTGTTGTTATTTCTATTTTCTTTTTCTTTTTACCTTTGTAAATCTTTACCTGTTACTATATTACTTTTCACAGTTATATTTGCATAACTATGTATCAGCTAGGAATTGGAGGAATAAAATAAAATAAAAAAAGGTGGCCGAACACAGTTTTCAGGGACTTATGCCGAATTCACTATTATTTTTTTCCTATTTATGTTTGGGCGTCCATTTCTCGCAAGTTTCAAGGTTAGCTACAGACGAATTTATTGCCGCATTTTGGGAAAGGTGTGTTCTGTTGCCATGGCAACGGAGCTAGTGAAAGACAAGGCTTAAAAAATGGTTTTTGTTCATTTAAAAAAATCCAGTCGTTAGGTTTTTTTCATCATTTGCCCACTATGCATTCACGTAAAATCCCTTCTGGCAACACTGTTCTAATAAAATTTTGACAGACGGTTTTCGTAATTCACCATGTACCGTTTTCATTCCATTTTCTGTATTATTTAAAATTCCGTCTGTCAAGATTCAGATTTTTTGTGATAGATCACTCATGTGGTTTCTGAACTATTTTGTTTGCCAAATTTCGTTAAATTCTAACGACTGGGTTGTTTGAAATCGGCGTGTTTCTGCAAAAGCACTCGGTCTCAATTTTTCGCGCAACTACGCATGTGCAGCATTGAACTTGGTTCCTTGGCTTCCTGACATTCGAAAACAATCAACGTGCCATCAGTGAAGGTGCGGTTTTTCTCCCTTTTATTGTAACCTTCCGTTAAAATGGTTAAGGATTCGGTGGAGTACAACTGGGTCAGCAGTGCTACGTACTCTGCGACGAACAGATGAACCGCCTTATGTTGTTGCTGGATTTGCGAGAATGACAAGAAGGCCTTGTTCGCCATGCTTTTCAAACAGTGTTCGAAGGTGCTGGTAACCGATGCCAGAGTCAGCGAGTTTTTTCGCTAATCCCTTTTTAATTACACCGGTACCAGAAGAATGGCACAAATTGCCTTGAAAGGATTGCTGAAGGGCTAACTGTGGTCAAGATAAGTCAGTTGTTCAAGTGCAGATCCATCGTCGTTGTTTTGGTCTTGTTTACGATTTCGCAAGCGCTGGCGCCAAGAGGAGAGTCGAAAAGAATTTTGCTGAACACTTTCACGTCTTCTAGAGCATCGTGGCCGAGAAAATCTGTCTTAAAAAGGACTTTTTAGACAGCTGCTTGATTGGTCTTCACAAACGAACAGTCCTCCGTTTGCAACGCTTGACATTTTTCTTTGATGAGCTTTCGAATGAAAGCAAGACCGTCTGCGAAATAAACGTTTAGTTCTTTCATTTTAGGAATACGTTGTGGTGAATAGTGAAGCAATGTTCTAAGCAAAACTGGAGTGTTAAAAGAGTTTGGCGCAATCATTCCGAATTTTTGATGCTGCTATGAAATCAACAAAGGACTGGAGACACTCGGCTTGAGAGACGGTCTCCAAAGGGTTCCCACCACGGTGAAGGACTGTTTTACCGCCTATTGATGCTGTTTGGAATTTATTTACTCGTGAAGCTTGAAAAGAAATGCCTTTCTTCGGTAACACAAATCTTGAAAACGTTTGCTCCTGTTCAGTGTGGGCGGCTAATTGAATAATTCCAGCTTCCTTTCCTCCACAGCTTGTCTCCGTATCAAATGAAATTAACATGAAGCGCTTCGTTCTCAAATCATCAACAGAGTATGTAATGAACTTCTTCTGGGGTCGATTTGTAAAAGTAGGGACATCTTTCTCAAACTCTTTTAATTTTTCCTTTGTGACGATGGCTCTTTGAAGAAGTTGTGGATCCAGTGTAAGTGCGACATCACTTTGGTAAGTCACCCCCTCTCTGTTTACATTTGAGTTATTTCTCGCTTTCTTTCTCATGTAGTTTTGCCTACGTTCTTTCTTGAATTTAACGGACGACTTTCGGTGTTTTTCAGCTTCCCTTTCTTTGTCCAGTGATAAAATGTTTTTCTCTGTGATATTTCTTGGCTCTACATTAAGACAGCGAAGGGTATCAAGCAAATATTGTTTTCCCAAATTTGTTTGTGCAACAGCGGCTGCAACTCTTTGGTCAGAACTTTCACTGCCACCGTAAAATCTAATTTTTGGAGCTTTTGAACCAACAGTGCTGTGCCAGCTTTCGTTAATTTGTGAAGAAGCGTTCGAAACCAATTTCTTGACAACAAGGTCACTTGCATATACATTGAACAAATTGGTTAAAACCGTTTTAAACTTTCTCCCTGTAAGTCCTTTCCGTTTGGTAAATCCTTGTGGTGATACTGATCAGGATTCTTTGTATATTCGCACCAATTAATTTGTGGTCTCGGCGTTGCTGATGGTCCCCGAAGGCAGGAGGAACAATCGCCTTCATTGTAACTTTTAACCGCTCAGGCTCTCCCTTATTTTGACTTAGGCAGTAGCTAAACCACTTGCAAAAGTAGTCCATAACCTTCTGTGAAAGTGGTGACTCCCCTGGCTGATTTTTTCTCTCGGAGCTAATTTTGTCCAAGTGACTGACAATTGTTCGTGTTGCATGACTTACATCAGACCACTTTTCTACATTGTACTCTACTTCTTCTCGAATTTTTGCAATTGTAGCTCTGTCATCATCCCTAATAAACACAGAATACTTTACTCCATGATTGGGTGTTTGTTGAAAAAGTCTCACTCCTACCGCTGGTTCCATTGATTTTGACGACCCTGTATGGTTTATGCGGCAATCATGGCAACCAGGTTCCTTGCCTTTTGATTTGCTTGCTTTACAAATTCTGCAAAATTTATTTGCGCTGGCAAAGTCTATGACTTTTTTTGTGTGAGTGCCCATGATAGCCTCATGTCCAGTGAGAGAATTGTTTGCCCTACCCCTTTTCAGCCACTGCATGTCATAAGAGACAGACAATGGCATGAGACCATCATCACCTCGAATTTGACCGTTATTTTCTGCTTGATAAATTTCATCGTCTAAAACTATTTGACATGAATTAGTAGCCACTTCTTCTGTTGCCTTGCCAACGTCCCGCTCTCGGTTTTTGTATGCAGTTTTGTTGATTGTTGGCACGTTCAGGGTTGAAAGAAAACTGTTTACATAAGTGTAGCCAATTCCATTGTCAAGAGCACCAAGTGCAATTCTTGTACTGATATCATAAGGTTTTGGTCCTCGCTTTCCATATCGATGTTGCCCTGAGGAAACTATTGTGTTCTCTTTATCACATTGCTGGCACACTACTGAAATGATGCTAGCACTGCCAACTTTTGTTTCTTTCACAGCACTTGAGAGAGAAAGAGGTCCTAGAATTGGAAAAGTATGTATTGGTACCTTAGGGTTACAGATTGGCGAATAATTATTAGACCAGTGTTCTTATTCCTCCGTTTGTAAGTGTAAATCTAAATAAAAACTTGAGTTCTGTGACCAAGCTTTTCTGCAATCTCAGAAACAACAATTATTAATGTTGCAAACAAAAAGAGGATTTCCTGTAATCATAGGGATTTTAGTTTCAATTCCCAGGCTATGTTAGGTAAACCAATACAAAAATAAATTGTATACTTCATTTACAAGTGCCATTATATTTACAAAGTTCTTATATGCATAATCAATTTATTTCATGTTTTGAGCTGGTAACTGAGTTACCCTCTTATCAAGGTATACATTTGAATAAAGGCTGAATCTACTAGGATTGTTAGAGGTAGTCTGTTTTGTTGTTGTTGTTGTTTTTAGTAAACTCACAAGTGAGAAAAAAAAAACACTAAACATGACATCTACAACATTTTACCAGAGTTACACTGTTGACAGGATTTCAAACTCTGCCATCAGCCCAAGGTCAACAATTCTGTAGCCAGTCAAAGAAAATAGCCCCGATTTGGTGGAATGGCCTTGTTCTTTATCGCCATCTCTTTTAACGAAGGACTAATGAAATCACAAGTAATAACACATGAGTTCTTGTAAATGGTTTTAATATTTGTGGCAAAATAACCTTCAAGGAAGAATATTCAACCGGTTTATTTCCACCTACCAAGTCTTCAGCAAGTCTTTGCGGAGGTTTGATTTTTTCCCTCAAGATGTGTGGCTCAGCCAGGACAGGTAAAGCGATGTTATCTGAATCCTCGTTAGAGATGAGTCTACGTTTACATCTCTCAACTCGTGCTTTTTCAGTCCGAGTTTTTCGTTTCTCAGCTTTGTGCGTTCGGGAAAAAATAAAGTTTGTATTTGTTGGAGCAGTTGCATCTTCGTTTCCGCAAAATTCAAGGGACGATGAAAGATAAAAGGACACCAAAACAGCAACAGGTAGTCCTAGCAAAACTTGATCATTACACTCGTGGCTTCCCGCTTATTACTTTTTGATTCCCGATCACGCGAATCATTTTTTAGCACAGAATCGCTACAAAAAACACTGCATGCCTTGGGTAGAGTTTTCAGTTGTAAAACATTGTGAGGTCTTTTGAATGACTGCGAATTTGCACGGCATTTGCCAAACCACCGGAAACACGACGAAAACAATTTTGCCGCAATCGCCGCCATGCTTGTTTTGGTTTTTAAAATCCGCGGCGGCTCACAACACCGCTGACCACCCTGAAACTGTGTTCGGCCAACTTTCCTGCATTGCACTTTTATCCAGAGTTGTTGGAAGAAGGAATCTGGCACGGACGATAGATCCTTCACTAGTGTAGCTTTGTAAATATTCTTGACATAAACAACAACTCCTCCACCAGGCTTCCGCTCTCTTCGATCTTGTCTGAAGAGGATATAACCAGGGACATCAATATCGGCGTCCGACGTAGATGGATTTAGCCAGGTCTCTGAAATTGTGAAAATATCGTGATCGTAATTCCTTACTGTTTCGCAAACGAGATAAAAAATTTTCACGGGATATCAATGAGCAGACATTCAAGTGAGCAATGGCGATGTGTGACTTTGATTTTAAATAGTTTACAGTAGACTTGGTTAAACTCGAGTGCGAATTGGATTCTCTCCGTTCCAAGTTCACGCTTTCAGAGACTGATGGTCCAGGATGGGGATGAATATCCCCGCTACAAAGTAGACAATTCAACGGAACATCGATGGAGCTTTGGATTTCCAGTAGAGAGAGAACTGCGCTTGACCACATGCTTTGTCCACCTCGTAAAAGCAAAGCGTATTCTGTGGGCGACGTGAGCTCGTCAAACCTGGGTCAATCGATTTGAGATGGCGACATTATATTTGGTTTCAAGCTTAGGACACTTTGGCCAAAGCAAGAAAAAGACTATGAGGGTCAATACACGGACGCCAAGAGCAACAGACCGGCCGCCATCTTGACCATCATTGGGCCATCATTATCTTTATTCTCAGCTGCTTGTTTATCAACAGGTGATACACTTTTGGTCTCACATTTGATGATTTTATATAATCATCTGAAAGTATACTCAAATGTGTATTTATAACCATCTTTTTTAGAAATACCTTTTCTACAGTTGTTTAATATTTTAGTAGTTTTTACACACTTTCTATTCCTGTTGTTATCCTTGACAAATTTATAATCTCTTTCTTGAACCGATTTCTTACAATTCTCTTGATGTGTAACAAGCTCTAGATTACATTATCTGTTGTCTTTTCCGTTTTTATTGATGTGATCAATCTCTTTTCCTTCAGGAATTAATCTGGTGAAACATTCTTAAATGAATCTATGCATCTGGTATGCTTTCTGTTTATTCTCTTTATATTTCCTCACCATGCTAGCTATTTGCTTACTAAGTTAGTTATCCATTATCGCTTTCACTACCCTTCATAGGTACTTTTTTCAAAATATGTATAATTTCACCATTTTTATTAGCACCATATAAATCATAAATTTGATGCATCTTATAAACGCACTTATTAATTACAATTTTCATCTTACATATAGTTTATAAAAAATTTTCTTTATATCAAAATTTTTGAATTAATGTTTAAAGAGAAAGTGATATAAAGAAATATTAATAAAATAAAATAAGAACAAAAAATCTCAACTAATAGTATGAACAATACTATTGCACGCAATAAATTATTACATGAGCTCCTTGATGGATTATCTATTGAGGATCTCCAAAAGCTTGTATACATAAAAAAGAACATGCTTACAGCATCAAAGCCTGTCAAACAAAGGAAGCCAATACCAACCCCTCGTAAGACTGTCCAGTAGATGGCTAAAGAATACGAAGACAATATAATGCTCCACCAAAAGAAGAACGAAAACCGTTGAGCATACCTGAAATAAAGCCATCTGTCAAGAAAATGGTTCAAGAATATGAAACGTGTAAGATAAGGTGCAACGGAACAAGCAAAAATAATAAACATAAAAGAAAGCGCAAAATCGGCGTAAATTGTGTCTTTTGTTCATTCTCCCCCTTCTTGGCAGAGTGTAACTCAGTCAATGTTCATTTTAGCGCATGTAACAGTCTCATCCCCAAAGTGGATTCCAGAGGAACACATGTTGTAATTGGCCTTACGACAGTATCCATGCCTACTTGAAGCTTCACTACTCGAACGTGTCCATCTTGGCCTGGGAAAACTTGCAGGACCCTTGCGAGCGGCCAATGAGCTCTAGGACTTTCGGGTGAGATTGCAAGGACTACATTTCCTACTTTGAGGTCAGCTTGTGTTTCGTTCCATTTTTGACGCATGTTCAGCAACGGGAACAAAAGACACAATTTTCACTAATTTGATTACTGTGGCAGCGTCAAGGGGAAATTCCTCCTGATGAAACCTGGTATTTTTCTGGGAGACCCATTGGGCGCGAAACGGAGCTGAAGCGTCACCAAACACCACCTGTTCGAATTCGTAAACATCAGGTTTCGATGAACTTGCAAATTCCTCCAAAGAAATCTGAACTTCGGATGGTCTTCTGGTGGGATGCAGATCTGTAAGTACATCTCGCTTACGTCACAGGTAACAGCAACGGAGAAACGGCGGCATCGAAGAAGCACGTCAAACAGATTGCTTTGCAGTTTAGGTCCTCGATGAAGTTGATCATTTAGGGATGTACCCTGCAACTTGGCACTGACATCGAACACGATTCTCGTCTTTGTTGTCACCCATTCAGAGTTGCAGACTGGAAAATGGGGAGGGTACCAGACATCCTGCGGCTCTTTGGCATTCTCGTTGACCTTACGAACATAACCCTTTTCGAGATAGGAGGCCATGATTTGGTTGTATTCCTCCCCAACTAAAGGCTGTCGTAAGAGGCGCTGTTCTGTGTTTTTTAACCGGTTACAAGCCATCTCAAAGTTGTTCGGTGGGGTGGGGCAGTCGGATTTCCACGGAACGGGTGACTTGGTATCGCTCCCCATCATGGACCAGGGACTAACTCACTTTCTCAAACGCGATCTTCTCCTCAGTAGTCATGACTTCTGGCTTCGGCTGCTGGATTCGCAGAGTTCCGATTTCCCAGAATCGTTTCAATGCTCACACCAAAAGAAGAACGAATTGATTTATTCGATTGGAATCCATATATACCTAAAGTAGCACCGAGAACCAAACGTCGTACACAAGAAAAACCAGTGCCAACTGTTAGAACTATAATTACAGAAACAAATAAAGCTCTGAAAGGGTATATTAAATCATATGAAATCGAATTCAAAAATAATCAAGATCCTCTTATTGAGCTACAGAATACACGATTAGCTATTAAAACTCACTTCAGAA
>OX419337.1:34976969-35004469 GCA_948470475.1 Galaxea fascicularis | reverse complement strand
TGCGAAGCACAGTTTTTATTCATCAGTGATCCAGGAAAATTCAGGGAACTCTAGACTTCTATTTAAGACAATAGAGAAGCTTCTGCACTCCAATCCGGTCCAGCGTTATCCATCTGAGCCTAATAACTGTTCTCTGTCCGAATCATTCGTTGAATATTTTAGTGACAAAATTGTTAATATTCGCAAAGATCTTGACAAAGTTGATGGACCTCTGAATGACGGTCAAGTTACTTCATGCAATGCTGAGTCTGAAAGCTGTCTAGCTAAACAGCTACTAAGTGAATTTAAACTGGTCAACGAGGAGGTCGTATCTGGTTTTGTGAATCACCTGTGCTCAAAGTCCTGAATACTTGATCCAATTCCATCTTCAGTGTTCAAAAGGTGCCGTCAACATCTGCTTCCAGTGATCACTCGTATAGTTAATTTGTCTCTTACAAGTGGCCGAGTACCTGATAGATTCAAGGTTGCCATGTTGAAACCATTGTTAAAAAAGAGTGGAGCTGATCATGAACTATTTTCTAACTTTCGTCCTGTCTCGAATTTATATTTTTTGTCCAAAGTTACGGAGAAAGCAGTCGCTGGACAATTAATGGACCATCTTAATGATAAGGAAGGCTTATTATTCAGAATGATATTTTGAAGGCTATTGACAATAACAGATCGGTTATTTTACTATTGCTGGATTTATCGGCTGCGTTTGATACTGTTGATCCTTCGATTTTGTTATCAAGACTACAGAATCGTTTTGGTATTAGGAACTTTGCTCTTAATTGGTTTCATTCGTACCTTCACTCACGCGAACAGTTTGTTTTTATTGATGGAATTGAATCGTCAAAGAAGCATTTACCCTACGGTGTACCACAGGGTTCTGTGCTGGGACCCTTATTGTATTCCCTTTATACAAGTCCACTGGGTGATATAGCCAGGAAGCATAGCATACCGTTTCATCTCTATGCAGATGACACACAGTTATACTTGTCGTTTACATCCAATTGTCCTAATGATTTATCCAGCACAAAGATGGCAGTAGAATTATGTGTTAAGGACAATGGTGACTGGATGCTGCGCAACAAACTTAAGTTAAATCAGGATAAGACTGAACTTTTGGTTATTAGTTCTAAATATCGTCCACGACCACCCCTCGACTATATAAGAGTTGGCGAAGAAGTAATCAAGTCTAGTAAACTGGCCAGGAACTTAGGAGTTGGATTCGATCAATGTTTAGGTTTCAAAGAACATGTTAAAATAACCTGTAAGAGCGCATTTTTTCCGCATTCACAGTATAGCTAAAATTAGGCGATACTTATCCCAGAGTACTACTGAGACTATTGTTCATGCTTACATAACATCGCGTTTGGACTATTGTAATGCTCTATTGTATGGTCTCCCTAAGTATCTGATTAATAGACTTCAACTTTTACAGAACTCAGCAGCTCGCCTCGTTACCTTGACTAGAAGGCGGGAACATATCACACCAATACTTAGGAGCTTACATTGGCTGCCAGTTCATTACAGGATAGTCTTTAAAATATTGTTGCTAACTTACAAAGCTCTGAATGGACTGGCTCCTGATTACATTAAAGACCTATTGAAGTATAATGACTCTCGTCGCTCACTAAGATCTTCAAACAACAGGTTGCTTGATGAGCCTAAAGCGAATCTTAAAACGTATGGTGAAAGGGCTTTTTCCGTGGCGGCACCAAGACTCTGGAACAAACTACCACTCCAGATCAGGCTTTCATCATCAGAGGCAGTTTTAAGGCTAATCTTAAGACTTATCTTTTTAAGCGTGCATTTGATTTGTAGTTTTTTCCTGTAGTTTTCACTTTTATATAGCGTAGTTAATTCTTAGGATCTTAATTTTTAGGGTTTTAGAGTATTGTAAAGCACCATGGACAATTAATGGAAGATGGCGCTATATAAATGTATATTTATTTATTTTATTTATTTATAAGAATATCACTTTGAACCTTAAGCAATGCAGTTTCGGTTGAGTGAAATCTTTGGAACCCTGGTTGTAAATTCGGCAGAGGAGCATTGCCTTCACGTTGCTTGAACAATTGAGAAAGAACTGCCTTTTCAACGATCTTAGAGATAAATGGCAGATTGCTTACAGGACGAAAATTTTTATAGGTTAACTCAAGGCCGGATTTCTTTAGCAGAGGTTTCACAATTGCGGATTTCCAATCATCTGGAACGTAGGCGGGGCGAAAAGACAAATTAACCATGTGAGTAATGGAGGGGGCAAGGACGTCAAGGCAAGACTTCACCAGCCATGTAGGGATCGGATCCAGGGTGCAAGAAGCACTAGACGATTTACTGATCATATTACAAACATCTTCAACTGATAAGGGCGAAAAACTGTCAAGTTTTACAGCTGGAGCAGCAGTATCAGAACAAGGGGGATTAACTTGAATATTACTGATGGAGTCCTAGATAGGTTTAATTTTTTTAACAAAGAATTCCCCAAATTTATTCGCAAGTACAACTGGATTATCGTGCGGTGGTAGATCACTGTCACTGGGATCCTTATAGAGGAATGTAACCAATTTAAATAACTTCCTGGAGTCCGACCAGCACACTGATCAATTAAATCCGTATAATAAGAAGTTCTAGTAGACTTAAGAAGAGCAGAATATCTATTACAGATTTTCCGATATGCAAGCCAATAAGAGGAGAGACCACTTTTAAGAGCTTTCCGTTCAGCCTTGCGACGAAACTGTAGAACATCAGCGTTAAACCAAAGGATCTTTACACGAGTAAAAAGAGTTAGGGGAGCATGTCTACCCAGGATTTCCGATAAAGTGGAGACGTAAAACTTGGATAAATTGCCAAGGTCGTCCCAGTGTGTGTTACTGCAAAGTACAGACGAGGTGATGTCCGATTTAAATGCACCAATGTCGATACTCTTCAACTTCCGATATGACACAGACTTGCTAGAGATTGATGGACTTGGGAAGCGAATAAAACACTCAATACAAAAATGATCCGAGAGGGGAAAGGTGGCGTTCATAGGACCCAAGATTAAGTCATTGGTGGATCGAGTGATGATGAGATCCAAAATATGGCCAAAGATATGTGTGGGCACTGATACATGTTGTGAGAGGCCAAAGGTCTCCAACAACTCGTTGAATGTTACAGCATCCTTACTATGCACCAAATCCATGTGGAAGTGGAAATCCCCAGCGATAACTAGAGGTTCAGGACACATGACAGTGTTTTCAAGATACGACGAAAACTCATCCAAAAATACCGACGCAGAGGAGCTGGGAGGGCGGTAAACAGCAACAATGCGGATAGAACGATTTTTTGTCTTCAGAATCCATTCCGAAAATTCAAAAGAATCATGTTCTTTCCCATCCACGAGTGAAGCATCAAAAGAGTCGCGGAATAAAATGCCTGTAGCACCGCCAGATCGATTTGGTTGCCGTTGAATACCTACCAACGGGTGGTTTCAAAGGGGTAAAACAGGATAAAATTGATAAAATTTATTTAGGAGCTTATACAGAAGATAGTAAGAAAGGATTGATCATCGAGTGGGATCTAGAAAATCCTCCAGAGTTCCATAATCTTCATAACGATTATCCATGTGCTGCAGAAAAAAATTAAAGTAACCCGAGATATGCTTTCACCTTATTGTGAAAAGATCAGACAGAAATACAATATGTTTACAGGATTAGTCCAAAAGCTAATGCCAACATTGAGTGATAAAAAGAAATATGTCCTTCATTATAGAAACCTTCAACTGTATCTTGATCTTAGATTAAGACTAATAAAAGTCCATCGAGTGCTTGAATTGGATCAATCACCTTGGTTAAAACAGTATATCGACTATAATACACAAAAAAGAACCAATGCTAAAAACAGTTTCGAGAAAGATTTTTTCAAGCTGATGAATAATAGTGTATTCGGCAAAACGATGGAAAACATCCGTAAGAGAGTTGATGTACAACTAGTGACTGATAAAAACAAACTCTTAAAACTAATATCTAAACCAACCTATGTCAGTATTCAAGATATTCAACGGAAATCTGGTAGCTGTACACAAACTCATAGAAACACTAGCCTGAAACAGGCCGGCATATGTAGGTATGTGTATTCTAGATTTCAGCAAGACATTGATGTACAGAAATACATTGATGTAACAGACATACGGTGAGAAAGCTAAATTACCATTCACAGATACAGATAGCTTGACCGATGAGATCAAAAAACAAGACGTCTACAAGGACTTTTGGACTGATAGAGATAAATTCGACAACAGTGATTACCCTAAAGATAGCAATTTCTATGGTAAAACAAATAAGAAAGTTCATCGACAAAATTAAAGCTGAAACAGCTGGCTTAGTGATTAAAGAATTCATTGGCTTGCGATGTAAAATGTATTCATATAATAATTATCAAAGACAATAACACAGACAACTAGACCGCTAAAGGGATTAAGAAAAATGTAATCAAAAGAGACATCAAACATGAAGACTATAAAATACCTTCTTAAATAGCCAGCAAATGTATCACAAGATGAAATCAATTCGAAGCGACGCACATCAACTTGCTAGTTACGAACTAAACAAAGTATCATTGTCATGCTTCGACGACAAGCGGTATATTCATGATAATGGTATAACTAGTTACGCTTATGGTCACTTCCAAAACCAAAACCAACTTTGAAACCAATTTGAAAAAATAATTCATTTAAGAAACAATTTTGACCAAAAAACTGGAAGTTCTAATTGGCTGAAAAAAATCATATGACTGTCTCATGACCTTGAGCACAATAAGACAAGCTCAAACCTGTCAACTTCCTGTTTTCGGAGAATGTACCGCAATAGTGATTCTTTCGAATGATTCTTTCCAATTCCTTCTTTCCACTCTACGGGGCCCACATCTTGATAATCATGACATGGATCAAAATTTTTGAAAACATATCAGATCCTTTTTACCGTGCACAGAATTTAAGTGCTGAATTTAAGTGCTGAGATTTAGGTGATGAATTTCAGTGCCGAGATTTCAGTCTTGGATTTCTGTCTTTGGATTTCTATCTTTGGTTTCACTGCCCTGGATTTCTGTCTTGGACTTCGTTTTTGAATACTGGCGCAGAACCGCAGACACAAAGCTAGATCACAGTAGATAAATTTCAGAAGCTAAATTTAATAGCTGAATTTCTGTCTAAGGATTTACTGACCTATAACTGTCAACTAAAGATTTCAGATCTAGGATTCTGTCCTGACACAAATTATAAACACTGGCAAAACCCGCCATGGTTTAAAATCTGGATTACTGTCTTGGATTTCTGTCTTTGGATTTCTATCTTTGGATTTACAGGCCTAGATTTCTGTCTTTGGATCTACTGGACCAAAACCACCAACTCCTATACTACTGGTACATTTTAAGCTATGTCACTTGCAACCTGCTGACGTAGATAAGAATAAGTACATTTTCTAGTTATTTTACTGACACAATTAAAGGGGCAAATCTATAATAATGCAACACAGACACTTACAACCTGATTTGTCCCCAATAATGCAAACGAACGAGTTGAAAAATAGAAAATCAACGATTAGAATACAATTAAGTATGATGTATTTGATGTTATGCAAAGATAAGGCCAGACTTTTGAAATATGAACGAATTCATACTTCATTAATAAAACGTTTGCCTGTCATCGTCTTTACCTAACCATGCTCTCGTTATCACAATATGTCAGAATATGTTAACTATCTTTTCAATTTGTAAAATAACTAATGAATTAGGAGCACAAAAAAAATGGCAAAGGTTTGAGTACATTTTAAGCTATGCGAGTTGCAATGTTCTGACTTAGATAAGACTACCTTTCCTAGTTAGTGTACTGACACAATTAAGGGGCAAATCTATAATAATGTAACAAACACACTTACAACCTGATTTGTCCCCATTGTTCGAAACGAACATGTTGGAAAATAGAGAATCAATGATTAGAATACAATTCAGTATCATTTATTTGATGTGAGGCAGAAATAAGGCCACACTTTGGAAATATGGACGAATTCATATTTCATTACTAAAACTTAATCCGTTTGCCTGTCATCGTCTTTACAAAACCATGCTCTCGTTTACCACAATATGTCAGAATATCTTAGGTATCTTTTCAATTTGTAAATTAACTAATAGATTAGGAGCATGAAAAAATGGCAAAGGTTTGAGTACATTTTAAGCTATGAGAGTTGCAATGTTCTGACGTAGATAAGACTGCCTTTCCTAGTTAGTGTACTGACACAATTAAGGGGCAACTCTATAATAATGCAACACAGACACTTACGAGCTGATTTGTCCCCAATGTTGAAAACAAACAAGTTGGAAAATAGAAAATCAATGATCAGAATACACTTAAGTATGATTCATTTGCTTTGACGCAAACATAAGGCCAGACTTTTGAAATATGGACGAATTCATATTCATTACTAAAACTAATTCTGTTTGCCTGTCATCGTCTTTACAAAACCATGCTCTCGTTTACCACAATGCGTCAGAATATCTTATGTATCTTTCCAATTTGTAAAATAACTAATAAATTAGGAGCATAAAAAAATGGCGAAGGTTTGAATACATTTTAAGCTATCAGAGTTGTAATATTCTGACATAGATAAGACTGCCATTCCTAGTTAGTGTACTGACACAATTAATGGGCAACTCTATAATAATGCAACAAAGACACTTACCAACTGATTTGTCCCCAATGTTGCAAACAAACAAGTTGGAAAATAGAAAATCAATGATAAGAATAAAATTAAGTATGATTCATTTGCTTTGACGCAAAGATAAGGCCAGACTTTTGAAATATGAACGAATTCTTATTTCATTAATAAAACTAAATCCGTTTGCCTCTCATCCTGTTTACCTAACCATGCTCTCGTTTACCACAATACGTCAGAATAACTTAGGTATCTTTTCAATTTGTAAAATAACAAATATATTGGGAGCGTAAAAAAATGGCAAAGGTTTGAGTACATTTTAAGCTATGAGAATTGCAATGTTCTGACGTAGATAAGACTGCCTTTCCTAGTTAGTGTACTGACACAATTAAGGGGCAAATCTATAATAATGAAACACAGACACTTACGAACTGATTTGTCCCCAATGTTGAAAACAAACAAGTTGGAAAATAGAAAATCAATGATTAGAATACAATTAAGTATGATTCATTTGTTGTCACGCAAAGATGAAGCCAGACTTTTAAAATATGGACGAATTCATATTTCATTACCAAAACTAATTCTGTTCCCGTCATCGTCTTTACAAAACCATGCTCTCGTTTACCACAATCCGTCAGAATATCTTAGGTATCTTTTCAATTTGTAAAATAACTAACAAATTAGGAGCATGAAAAAATGCCAAAAGTTTGAGTATATTTTAAGCTATCAGAGTTGTAATTTTCTGACATAGATAAGACTGCCTTTCCTAGTTAGTGTACTGACACAATTAAGGGGCAGCTTTATAATAATGCAACACAGACACTTACGAGCTGATTTGTCCCCAATGTTGAAAACAAACAAGTTGGAAAATAGAAAATCAATGATTAGAATACACTTAAGTATGATTCATTTGATTTGACGCAAACATAGGGCCAGACTTTTGAAATATGGACGAATTCATATTTCATTACTAAAACTAATTCTGTTTGCCTGTCATCGTCTTTACAAACCCATGCTCTCGTTTACCACATTGCGTCAGAATATCTTATGTATCTTTTCAATTTGTAAAATAACTAATAAATTAGGAGCATGAAAAAATGGCGAAGGTTTGAATACATTTTAAGCTATCAGGGTTGTAATTTTCTGACATAGATAAGACTGCCTTTCCTAGTTAGTGTACTGACACAATTAACGGGAAACTCTATAATAATGCAACAAAGACACTTACGACCTGATTTGTCCCCAATGTTGCAAACAAACAAGTTGGAAAATAGAAAATCAATGATGAGAATAAAATTAAGTATGATTCATTTGCTTTGACGCAAAGATAAGGCCACACTTTTGAAATGTGAACGCATTCTTATTTCATTACTAAAACTAAATCCGTTTGCCTCTCATCCTGTTTACCTAACCATGCTCTCGTTTACCACAATATGTCAGAATATCTTAACTATCTTTTCAATTTGTAAAATAACAAATATATTGAGAGCGTAAAAAAATGGCAAAGGTTTGAGTACATTTTAAGCTATGAGAATTGCAATGTTCTGACGTAGATAAGACTGCCTTTCCTAGTTAGTGTACTGACACAATTAAGGGGCAAATCTATAATAATAAAACACAGACACTTACGACCTGATTTGTCCCCAATGTTGAAAACAAACAGGTTGGAAAATAGAAAATCAATGATTAGAATACAATTAAGTATGATTCATTTCTTGTGACGCAAAGATAAAACCAGACTTTTGAAATATGGACGAATTCATATTTCATTACCAAAACTAATTCTGTTCCCGTCATCGTCTTTACAAAACCATGCTCTCGTTTACCACAATCCGTCAGAATATCTTAGGTATCTTTTCAATTTGTAAAATAACTAACAAATTAGGAGCATGAAAAAATGCCAAAAGTTTGAGTATATTTTAAGCTATCAGAGTTGTAATTTTCTGACATAGATAAGACTGCCTTTCCTAGTTAGTGTACTGACACAATTAAGGGGCAGCTTTATAATAATGCAACACAGACACTTACGAGCTGATTTGTCCCCAATGTTGAAAACAAACAAGTTGGAAAATAGAAAATCAATGATTAGAATACACTTAAGTATGATTCATTTGATTTGACGCAAACATAGGGCCAGACTTTTGAAATATGGACGAATTCATATTTCATTACTAAAACTAATTCTGTTTGCCTGTCATCGTCTTTACAAACCCATGCTCTCGTTTACCACATTGCGTCAGAATATCTTATGTATCTTTTCAATTTGTAAAATAACTAATAAATTAGGAGCATGAAAAAATGGCGAAGGTTTGAATACATTTTAAGCTATCAGGGTTGTAATTTTCTGACATAGATAAGACTGCCTTTCCTAGTTAGTGTACTGACACAATTAACGGGAAACTCTATAATAATGCAACAAAGACACTTACGACCTGATTTGTCCCCAATGTTGCAAACAAACAAGTTGGAAAATAGAAAATCAATGATGAGAATAAAATTAAGTATGATTCATTTGCTTTGACGCAAAGATAAGGCCACACTTTTGAAATGTGAACGCATTCTTATTTCATTACTAAAACTAAATCCGTTTGCCTCTCATCCTGTTTACCTAACCATGCTCTCGTTTACCACAATATGTCAGAATATCTTAACTATCTTTTCAATTTGTAAAATAACAAATATATTGAGAGCGTAAAAAAATGGCAAAGGTTTGAGTACATTTTAAGCTATGAGAATTGCAATGTTCTGACGTAGATAAGACTGCCTTTCCTAGTTAGTGTACTGACACAATTAAGGGGCAAATCTATAATAATAAAACACAGACACTTACGACCTGATTTGTCCCCAATGTTGAAAACAAACAGGTTGGAAAATAGAAAATCAATGATTAGAATACAATTAAGTATGATTCATTTCTTGTGACGCAAAGATAAAACCAGACTTTTGAAATATGGACGAATTCATATTTCATTACCAAAACTAATTCTGTTCCCGTCATCGTCTTTACAAAACCATGCTCTCGTTTACCACAATGCGTCAGAATATCTTAGGTATCTTTTCAATTTGTAAAATAACTAATAAATTAGGAGCATGAAAAAATGCCAACAGTTTGAGTAGATTTTAAGCTATCAGAGTTGTAATTTTCTGACATAGATAAGACTGCCTTTCCTAGTTAGTGTACTGACACAATAAAGGGGCAACTCTATAATAATGCAACAAAGACACTTACCACCTGATTTGTCCCCAATGTTGCAAGCAAACAAGTTGGAAAATAGAAAATCAATGATGAGAATAAAATTAAGTATGATTCATTTGCTTTGACGCAAAGATAAGGCCAGACTTTTGAAATGTGAACGAATTCTTATTTCATTAATAAAACTAAATCCGTTTGCCTCTCATCCTGTTTACCTAACCATGCTCTCGTTTACCACAATACGTCAGAATATCTTAGGTATCTTTCAATTTGTAAAATAACAAATATATTGGGAGCGTAAAAAAATGGCAAAGGTTTGAGTACATTTTAAGCTATGAGAATAGCAATGTTCTGACGTAGATAAGACTGCCTTTCCTAGTTAGTGTACTGACACAATTAAGGGGCAAATCTATAATAATGAAACACAGACACTTACGAACTGATTTGTCCCCAATGTTGAAAACAAACAAGTTGGAAAATAGAAAATCAATGATTAGAATACAATTAAGTATGATTCATTTGCTTTGACGCAAAGATAAGGCCACACTTTTGAAATATGAACGAATTCTTATTTCATTACCTAAACTAAATCCGTTTGTCTCTCATCCTGTTTACCTAACCATGCTTTCGTTTACCACAATCCGTCAGAATATCTTAACTACCTTTTCAATTTGTAAAATAACAAATATATTGGGAGCGTAAAAAAATGGCAAAGGTTTGAGTACATTTTAAGCTATGAGAATTGCAATGTTCTGACATAGATAAGACTGCCTTTCCTAGTTAGTGTACTGACACAATTAAGGGGCAACTCTATAATAATGCAACACAGACACTTACGAGCTGATTTGTCCCCAATGTTCGAAACGAACATGTTGGAAAATAGAACATCAATGATGAGAATACAATCCAGTATCATTTATTTGATGTGAGACAAAAATAAGGCCAGACTTTTGAAATATGGACGAATTCATATTTCATTACTAAAACTAAATCCGTTTGCCTCTTATCGTGTTTACCTAACCATGCTCTCGTTTACCACAATATGTCAGAATATCTTAGATATCTTTTCAATTTGTAAAATAACAAATATATTGAGAGCGTAAAAAAATAGCAAAGGTTTGAGTACATTTTAAGCTATGAGAGTTGCAATGTTCTGACGTAGATAAGACTGCCTTTCCTAGTTAGTGTACTGACACATTTAAGGGGCAACTCTATAATAATGAAACACAGACACTTACGACCTGATTTGTCCCCAATGTTGAAAACAAACAAGTTGGAAAATAGAAAATCAATGATTAGAATACAATTAAGTATGATTCATTTGCTTTGACGCAAAGATAAGGCCACACTTTTGAAATATGAACGAATTCTTATTTCATTACCTAAACTAAATCCGTTTGTCTCTCATCCTGTTTACCTAACCATGCTTTCGTTTACCACAATCCGTCAGAATATCTTAACTACCTTTTCAATTTGTAAAATAACAAATATATTGGGAGCGTAAAAAAATGGCAAAGGTTTGAGTACATTTTAAGCTATGAGAATTGCAATGTTCTGACGTAGATAAGACTGCCTTTCCTAGTTAGTGTACTGACACAATTAACGGGCAAATCTATAATAATGTAACAAACACACTTACCAGCTGATTTGTCCCCAATGTTCGAAACGAACATGTTGGAAAATAGAAAATCAATGATGAGAATACAATCCAGTATCATTTATTTGATGTGAGGCAAAAATAAGGCCAGACTTTTGAAATATGGACGAATTCATATTTCATTACTAAAACTAAATCTGTTTGCCTCTTATCGTGTTTACCTAACCATGCTCTCGTTTACCACAATATGTCAGAATATCTTAGATATCTTTTCAATTTGTAAAATAACAAATATATTGAGAGCGTAAAAAAATAGCAAAGGTTTGAGTACATTTTAAGCTATGAGAGTTGCAATGTTCTGACGTAGATAAGACTGCCTTTCCTAGTTAGTGTACTGACACATTTAAGGGGCAACTCTATAATAATGAAACACAGACACTTACGACCTGATTTGTCCCCAATGTTGAAAACAAACAAGTTGGAAAATAGAAAATCAATGATTAGAATACAATTAAGTATGATTCATTTGCTTTGACGCAAAGATAAGGCCACACTTTTGAAATATGAACGAATTCTTATTTCATTACCTAAACTAAATCCGTTTGTCTCTCATCCTGTTTACCTAACCATGTTTTCGTTTACCACAATCCGTCAGAATATCTTAACTACCTTTTCAATTTGTAAAATAACAAATATATTGGGAGCGTAAAAAAATTGCAAAGGTTTGAGTACATTTTAAGCTATGAGAATTGCAATGTTCTGACGTAGATAAGACTGCCTTTCCTAGTTAGTGTACTGACACAATTAACGGGCAAATCTATAATAATGTAACAAACACACTTACCAGCTGAATTGTCCCCAATGTTCGAAACGAACATGTTGGAAAATAGAAAATCAATGATGAGAATACAATCCAGTATCATTTATTTGATGTGAGGCAAAAATAAGGCCAGACTTTTGAAATATGGACGAATTCATATTTCATTACTAAAACTAAATCTGTTTGCCTCTTATCGTGTTTACCTAACCATGCTCTCGTTTACCACAATATGTCAGAATATCTTAGATATCTTTTCAATTTGTAAAATAACAAATATATTGGGAGCGTAAAAAAATGGCAAAGGTTTGAGTACATTTTAAGCTATGAGAGTTGCAATGTTCTGACGTAGATAAGACTGCCTTTCCTAGTTAGTGTACTGACACATTTAAGGGGCAACTCTATAATAATGAAACACAGACACTTACGACCTGATTTGTCCCCAATGTTGAAAACAAACAAGTTGGAAAATAGAAAATCAATGATTAGAATACAATTAAGTATGATTCATTTGTTGTGACGCAAAGATAAAGCCAGACTTTTAAATTATGGCCGAATTCATATTCATTACTAAAACTAATTCTGTTTCCCTGTCATCGTATTAACAAAAACATGCTCTCGTTTACCACAATGCGTCAGAATATCTTAGATATCTTTTCAATTTGTAAAATAATTAATAAATTAGAAGCATGAAAAAATGGCAAAGGTTTGAATACATTTTAAGCTACATGTATCAGAGTTGTAATTTTCTGACATAGATAAGACTGCCTTTCCTAGTTAGTGTACTGACACAATTAAGGGGCAACTTTATAATAATGCAACACAGACACTTACGATCTGATTTGTCCCCAATGTTGAAAACAAACAAGTTGGAAAATAGAAAATCAATGATTAGAATACAATTAAGTATAATTTATTTGATCGTAAATGGTTTGAACCCAGGAGTCATGTCATAATTAAGTGAAGTACGATCGTCCGGGTGAGTGTAGTCCTGAGAAGGACTGTTTGAGGTGACATTGACTGACGTTTCGACAACCTGAGCGGAAGTCATCATCAGAGTCAAGTGATTTGTGTAACGTCAGTGGATGGTATAAGTACTTATACCATCCACTGACGTTACACAAATCACTTGACTCTGATGATGACTTCCGCTCAGGTTGTCGAAACGTCAGTCAATGTCACCTCAAACAGTCCTTCTCAGGACTACACTCACCCGGACGATCGTACTTCACTTAATTAATTTATTTGATGTTACGCAAAGATAAGGCCAGACTTTTAACCTATCGACGAATTCATATTTTATTAATAAAACTAATTCTGTTTGCCTCTCATCGTGTTTATCTAACCATGCTTTCGTTTACCACAATACGTCAGAATATCTTAGGTATCTTTTAATTTGTAACATAACTAATAAACTAGGAGCATAAAAGAATGGCAAAGGTTTGAAAACATTTTAAGCTATGAGAGTTGCAATGTTCTGACGTATATAAGACTGCCTTTCCTAGTTAGTGTACTGACACAATTAAGGGGCAAATCTATAATAATGCAACACAGACACTTACGAACTGATTTGTCCCCAATGTTGCAAACAAACAAGTTGGAAAATAGAAAATCAATGATTAGAATACAATTAAGTATGATTCATTTGTTGTGACGCAAAGATAAAGCCAGACTTTTGAAATATGGACGAATTCATATTTCATTACCAAAACTGATTCTGTTCCCGTCATCGTCTTTACAAAACCATGCTCTCGTTTACCACAATGCGTCAGAATATCTTATGTATCTTTTCAATTTGTAAAATAACTAATAAATTAGGAGCATGAAAAAATGGCAAAGGTTTGAATACATTTTAAGCTACATGTATCAGAGTTGTAATTTTCTGACATAGATAAGACTGCCTTTCCTAGTTAGTGTACTGACACAATTAAGGGGCAACTTTATAATAATGCAACACAGACACGACCTGATTTGTCCCTAATGTTGAAAACAAACAAGTTGGAAAATAGAAAATCAATGATTAGAATACAATTAAGTATAATTTATTTGATGTTACGCAAAGATAAGGCCAGACTTTTAACTTATCGACGAATTCATATTTTATCAATAAAACTAATTCTGTTTGCCTCTCATCGTGTTTATCTAACCATGCTCTCGTTTACCACAATCCGTCAGAATATCTTAGGTATCTTTTAATTTGTAAAATAACTAATAAATTAAGAGCATAAAAAAATGGCAAAGGTTTGAAAACATTTTAAGCTATCAGAGTTGTAATTTTCTGACATAGATAAGACTGCCTTTCCTAGATAGTGTACTGACACAATTAAGGGGCAAATCTATAATAACGTAACAAACACACTTACGAGCTGATTTGTCCCCAATGTTCGAAACGAACATGTTGGAAAATAGAGAATCAATGATTAGAATACAATTCAGTATCATTTATTTGATGTGAGGCAAAAATAAGGCCACACTTTTGAAATATGGACAAATTCATATTTCATTAATAAAACTAAATCCGTTTGCCTGTCATCGTCTTTACTTAACCATGCTGTCATTTACCACAATACATCAGAATATCTTAGGTATCTTTTCAATTTGTAAAATAACTAATAAACTAGGAGCATAAAAGAATGGCAAATGTTTGAGTACATTTTAAGCTATGAGAATTGCAATGTTCTGACGTAGATAAGACTGCCTTTCCTAGTTAGTGTACTGACACAATTAAGGGGCAAATCTATAATAATGTAACAAACACACTTACAACCTGATTTGTCCCCAATGTTCGAAACGAACATGTTGGAAAATAGAAAATCAATGATGAGAATACAATTCAGTATCATTTATTTGATGTGAGGCAAAAATAAGGCCAGACTTTTGAAATATGGACGAATTCATATTTCATTACTAAAACTAAATCCGTTTGCCTCTCATCCTGTTTACCTAACCATGCTCTCGTTTACCACAATATGTCAGAATATCTTAGGTATCTTTTCAATTTGTAAAATAACAAATATATTGGGAGCGTAAAAAAATAGCAAAGGTTTGAGTACATTTTAAGCTATGAGAGTTGCAATGTTCTGACGTAGATAAGACTGCCTTTCCTAGTTAGTGTACTGACACAATTAAGGGGCAACTCTATAATAATGAAACACAGACACTTACGAACTGATTTGTCCCCAATGTTGAAAACAAACAAGTTGGAAAATAGAAAATCAATGATTAGAATACAATTAAGTATGATTCATTTGTTGTGACGCAAAGATGAAGCTAGACTTTTAAAATATGGACGAATTCATATTTCATTACCAAAACTAATTCTGTTCCCGTCATCGTCTTTACAAAACCATGCTCTCGTTTACCACAATATGTCAGAATATCTTAGGTATCTTTTCAATTTGTAAAATAAGTAATAAATTAGAAGCATTAAAAATGGGAAAGGTTTGAGTACATTTAAAGCTATGACAGTTGCAATCTTCTGACATAGATAAGACTGTCTTTCCTATAGCTAGTTAGTGTACTGACACTATTAATGGGCAACTCTATAATAATGTAACAAAGGCACTTACCAACTGATTTGTCCCCAATGTTGGAAACAAACGAGTTGAAAATAGAGAATCAATGATCAGAATAATGTTAAGTGTCGTTTATTTCAAGTGACGCAAAGACAAAGGGAGAATTTTAAAATATTGACTAATTTATAGTTCAGTTATAAAACTAAATCTGTCCGCTTGTCACCTTGTTTACCTAAGCATGCTCTCTTTTACAATAATACGTCACAATATCTTAGGTATCTCTTTAATTTGTAAGTTGACTAATTTATAGTTCATAAAAAAATCTAAATCCGTTTGCCTGTTATCCTTTTCACCTAATCATGCTGTCTTTTACTACAATACATCAGAATATCTTTGCTATCTCTTTAATTTGTAAACTAACTGATAAATAAGGAGCATGAGGAAATGGCAAAGCTTTGAGTACATTTTAAGCTATGTCACTTGCTACCTTCTGACGTAGATAAGACTGCCTTTTCTTGTTAGTTTACCGACACAATTAACGGGCAAATCTATAATAATGTAACAAAGACACTTACAACCTGATTTGTCCCCAATGTTGGAAACGATCGAGTTGAAAAATAGAGAATCAATGATTAGAATACAATTAAGTATCATTCATTTGATCTGAGGCAAAGTTAAGGCGAATGTTTTGAAATGTTGACTAATTCATATCTCATGAATAAATCTAAATCTGTTTGCTTGTCATCCTTTTTACCTAACGATGCTCTCTGTTACCACAATACATCATAAACTCTTTGTGATCTTTTAAATTTGTAAACTAACTGATAAATTAGGAGCAAGAACACACATGAAAATGAGCGGTGCTGGCTCACCTCCAAACCGAAGATCACAATAGAGAAAAGAGAATTAACCCCAGTTTAGCGAATCCCACGTGGTTCTCCAGAACCGCTCATTTCCATGTGTGTGTCACGAAAAACTTGTAGGCCGCTGCGAGAGGAAGCGCGGGGTGCAGCGTAGCTGAGAGTGGCGACCGGAAAGAGCGGCGCGAGGCGACGCGAGCACCCGCGCTCCCACCGGAGCAATGCAACCGGCAGAAAATCCAGGGGCGGCCCAAGTAAGGGAGCCCCCCGAAACGTAATAAATCGAGGCGTTTGCGAGAGCAAGTGAGGTGCAGCGGAGCTGAGCGCGGCGATCGGAGGGAGCGGCGCGAAGCGACGCGAGCACCCGTGCCCCCACTGGAGCAACAGAGGGGCAGACAAAAGTAGTGTATAAAATAGTGCTACCAGCACATTTGAAATTTTTTGAAATTTTTTAAAATTATTTTGGAATTATTTTTTAATTTTTATTACATTTGCACTTTTTAAAGCTTTTATATATTTTATTTTATTAAATGTGCTGGTTTTGTGGGAATATATGTACTTTTTTGGTTTTTTATATATTACTTAGATAATTTGTAAATTTTTTATTGGTATCCAACCATTAAAATCATCATTATGTCCTTTCAATTTCACCAAAGCTTGTTTCTTTTTATAATCTTTACCACCAACGACTTTATCAATTCTAAATACATCTTGTTTTACTTTCAATAATTAAGCGGCTGACGCTTAGCGACGTACCGCTTCTAGTAATACCCATTTTTTTTTTATTTAAGCGGCTGTCGCTTAGCGACGTACCGCTTCTAGTAATACCCATATTTTTAACCGGCCGTCGCTTAGCGACGTGCTGCTTCTAGTGATACCCATTTTTTACAAATTCCAAAAAATCGAAGAATTCATCTGATCTAAACTGCGATATTATCATTAGGATATGAAAACCGAATCCCAAGATCTTTGTTGCCTTTTCAACTTCAGCTGTAAACAACACGAACCACGCACTTGAAATGATCACGGATGCAATCTTTATATCTGAATCTGGTAAGCGAGGAAAATTCCCCAGAGAAAAGATATAAACTGCAAATACGTTTGGCAAACATCGAACCGCAAAGTAATTCTTTCGTATCAAAAACAATCTATGGAACCTATCCACGGACTTAAAATGGATTATATCGGGCCTTTGGGATTGTCATGTAGTTGATCTGTAACAACACAACGGCCAAATCCTCTTCGAGAATTACACCCGAACCGAGTCCTTGAAATGATCTGAAATGATGGTGCAATATTTATCTCAGCTGAAATCATTTCGTGTCACGTAACAAGTTAATAGTCACGTAAAGACGACAGCCACAGGCCGCGTCGTTTGGCCTGCGTAAAATGCAGCTTGATTTTAAGAAAAATATAGAATCTAGGGAATCGCACAACACATCTTGATGAAAATATCATGACCTTTCTGTGATTAAATGGTCGATTTCCCCGACTTATCAAACAAATCGAAAGGCCGGTCATTTGGTGTTTCGGCTGTTTGTTTCTACTAAATACCCATTGAATCTCCATATAAATTTTAAAAATCGATCTAAGGCTCAACGATTAGTCAAAATAATACTTTAAAAAAAGCAAAACAAAAAGAAAAAGAAAAAAAAGACCAAAGAAGGTTGCCGTTGTGAGGATATGAACCCAGGCCGTCAGGATCGTTAGGGGATAGACGTACCTTTCAGCCTAGCTCTCTATGAATAAATAATGAGGTGAAAATTTGGACTTTATAACCATTCTCCTCATGCACTGGTTCAGAAAAGATAGGACTTTTTCCCAGAGACCAGAGATGAAATGGACAGACACCGAACCGGAAAGCAATTCTTTCATAAATTAAATCGAAGACAAATCTATCGAACCGATCCAAGGTGAAACTGATTAAATCAGGCCTTAATGATTGCGATTTAGTTTATTTGTAAGACGGTGGCCAAATTACGTAACAAGTTAATCGTCAACCATTACGCTACTAAAAGTGTCTTGGACAGAAGTGTCTACTTAAAATAAAATTACGATCGACTTGAACTACATTCTAAGCATAAAGGCGGTTTACATGGCCAAAACGGCCGCTTCAAAATTCAGCGAATTTCTTGTTTTTTTTTATTTGTCGTGTCCGTCGTGAGGCCCGGGTCCCGCTCCGCCGGAGCTGTGAGAAATTTTTTTCGCTTGTACTGAGATTTAATCGCGCGACCTCGCGATCTCAGATCAAAGGTTCACAGTGTGCACTTATCACTTGCGCCACCCAGACATCGGATAAGTATGACTGATAATTTTACATTTCTTAACGCATGGCAGTCACGCATCCGGTTTGTCATGCAAACAAATTCCTTTGTGTTTACTTAAGAAAGGATTGACAAATTCCAAAAAATCGAAGAATTTATCTGATCTAAACTGCGATATTATCATGAAGATATGGTAATCGATTCCCCAGAACTTGCCTTTCAACTTCATCCGTAAACAACATGAACCACGGACTTGAAATGATGATGCAAGCTTTACTTCTGAATCTTGTAAGCGGGGAAATTCCCCAGAGACCAGATATAGACTGCAAATACGTTTGGGCAAACACCGAGCCGCAAAGTAATTCTTTCGTATCAAAAAAAATCTATGGAACCTATTCACGGACTTAAAGTGGATTATGTTGGGCTTTTGTGATTGTCATGTAGTTGATCTGTAAAGGCCGGTTTACACGCTACGATTCGTCGGGCCGATTTGTCTGACCGACAGTGTTAGGGCGAGAATCGTACGTCTATTTTGACGCCCGATTCTAGGCCCGACATGAAACCCGAGAGGGAACATTTTCGGAGACTTCGACTTTCTGTAAAGCGGTCATCCTATTCAACACGCGTAGTAAGGCATCAAAAGCAAAAAATGGTGGGCGAGCAATGTATTATTAAGGGTATTTAAGGATTTAGCCATCCGCATCTTCGCAATACCTGTTTTATTGCGATCATGATAGACTTAATCAAGTTTGTTGTAAAGACACGGGTACCTGATTCAATGCGCAATTAACAGGGAGATCGCTCTTTCATCAAAGGATCGCGCCCTTGCCTTCGTCCTCTTCTTGACGTTCACCATTAGCAGGTGATTAGTGTTTTCTCGCACGCCTTTTCAAAACATTTTGATTGACGCGGTGGCTTCTTTTAGAGTGTCGGTCCGACATCCAAAAATCTGTTGCACTGCAACAGATTTTTGAAATCGGGCCGATTTTCATTTTCACGAATCGGCGGAGAATCGGGCGTCAAAATAGACGCACGATTTTCGGCCCGACAAATCATACCGTGTAAACCGGCCTTAACACAATGGCCAAACTCCTCGTCAAAAATTACACGCGAACCAAGTACTTAAAATGATCTAAAATGATGGCGAAATATTTATCTCAGCTGAAATCATTTCGTGTCACGTAACAAGTTGATAGTCACGCAAAGCCAACAGCCAACAAAGCGCATCGTATGTCATTTATTTCATGTGACGCAAAGATAAGACGAATCTTTTAAAATGTTGACTAATTCATAGTTCATAAAAAAATCTAAATCTGTTTGCTTGTTATCCTTTTCACCTAACCATGCTCTCTTTTACTACAATACATCAGAATATCTTAGCGATCTTTAAATTTGTAAAATAACTGATAACTTAGAAGCAGGAAGAAATGGCAAAGGTTTGAGTACATTTTAAGTCATGTCACTTGCAACCTTCTGACGTAGATAAGACTCCCTTTTCTATTTAGTGTACTGACACAATTAAGAGGCAACTCTATAATAATGTAACAAACACACTTACAACCTCATTTGTCCCCAATGTTGGAAACGAACGAATTGAAAAATAGAGAATTAATGATTATAATACAATTAAGGATCATTCATTTCATGCGACGCAAAGATAAGGCGAATCTTTTAAAATGTTGACTAATTTATATTTCATGAATAAATCTAAATCCGTTTGTTTGTCATCCTTTTTACCTAACCATGCTCCCTTCTACCACAATACATCAGAATATCTTAGGGATCTTTTAAATTGGCAAAATAACTGTTAAATTAGGAGCATGAGGTAATGGCAAAGGTTTGAGTACTTTTTAAGATATGTCACTTGCAACCTTCTGACGTAGATAAGACTCCCTTTTCTATTTAGTGTACTGACACAATTAAGAGGCAACTCTATAATAATGTAACAAACACACTTACCATCTGATTTGTCCCCAATGTTGGAAACGAACGAATTGAAAAATAGAGAATCAATGATTAGAATACAATTAAGGATCATTCATTTCATGCGACGCAAAGATAAGGCGAATCTTTTAAAATGTTGACTAATTTATATTTCATGAATAAATCTAAATCCGTTTGTTTGTCATCCTTTTTACCTAACCATGCTCCCTTCTACCACAATACATCAGAATATCTTAGGGATCTTTTAAATTGGCAAAATAACTGTTAAATTAGGAGCATGAGGTAATGGCAAAGGTTTGAGTACTTTTTAAGATATGTCACTTGCAACCTTCTGACGTAGATAAGACTCCCTTTTCTATTTAGTGTACTGACACAATTAAGAGGCAACTCTATAATAATGTAACAAACACACTTACCATCTGATTTGTCCCCAATGTTGGAAACGAACGAATTGAAAAATAGAGAATCAATGATTATAATACAATTAAGGATCATTCATTTCATGCGACGCAAAGATAAGGCGAATCTTTTAAAATGTTGACTAATTTATATTTCATGAATAAATCTAAATCCGTTTGTTTGTCATCCTTTTTACCTAACCATGCTCCCTTCTACCACAATACATCAGAATATCTTAGGGATCTTTTAAATTGGCAAAATAACTGTTAAATTAGGAGCATGAGGTAATGGCAAAGGTTTGAGTACATTTTAAGATATGTCACTTGCAACCTTCTGACGTAGATAAGACTCCCTTTTCTATTTAGTGTACTGACACAATTAAGAGGCAACTCTATAATAATGTAACAAACACACTTACCATCTGATTTGTCCCCAATGTTGAAAACGAACGAGTTGAAAAATAGAGAATCAATGATTAGAATACAATTAAGTATCATTCATTTGATCTGAGGCAAAGGTAAGGCGAATGTTTTGAAATGTTGACTAATTCATATCTCATGAATAAATCTAAATCCGTTTGCTTGTCATCCTTTTTACCTAACCATGCTCTCTGTTCAGCCACAATACATCATAAACTCTTTGTGATCTTTTAAATTTGTAAACTAACTGATAAATTAGGAGCAAGAACACACATTTTTTTTACATTGTTAACACTAGGTACATCACTTACAGTAAATACAATACTAACAATGTTTACATTACTTACAGTGCTACCCCTATTACAGTTACGATATTTATATATATATTTTTTTTGAGAGGTAGACAGCACAACACATCACAAACACAGTGCAGATACTTCAGATTAAATTTGAGCCATCCACATATTTTCTCCACGCAGTATCACAACAAAGGTTATTATAATAATCGGTTATTATGATAATAAGAGATCCCATCTTTTCCTAAAATCGTGAAGCTTCTTATTCTTTAAGGCAATAAGCCTTTCACTCTGCTTCTTGGCTTCTACTTTGTGTAGAAACAAATTGAACGTTGGGATTGATTTGTTTCTTCTGCTCTCCCATATACATAGTTTACCTAGAATTATCAGATAATTAAGTAAGTCATTTCTGTTTGAAAAGCCAACTATAACATCTTTTAAAGATAGGCTCAAATTTTCACTCCGAAAGTTAGACCACCAATTGCAAAATCTGTTCCAAAAGGCGCGCACATAGGAGCAGCCATAAAAGAGGTGGTATAAGTCTTCTTTGTAAATTGCGCAGAAAGAACACCTCTCTGACTCAATTAACCCAATTTTAAATAATTTGGTATTTGTAAACAAGATGTTATTTAACAATTTATACTGAAAGGACCAGACATAAGTTTCACTTGCTGCGTTATAAGGGATCGAGAACACTTCCTGCAAAGAGTCTGAAAATTTCAGATCGGCTGACAGAGTTTTGAATCTATTCGGATATTTAGCTTTATTGGCAATCAGGAGCGAGTAAAACTGTTTTGCTTTCGCTGAGTACGTATCAAATTCCGTATTATTATATTTGAAAGTCATAGAGTCAAATTCCACCGGTGGGAAAGAAGATAGCAAATCCTTAGGCACAGACAGCCGTAACGCAGACCATGTCAAAAAGTTGGAATCAAGCCCCGTATTCTTTAGGAATTCAAAAGAGCGTACATTATCCAAACTAAATAATAGATCATTTAAATAGAAAAAACCACAGTCTGCATATTTTTTATAAAAAACAGATTTGTTATCAATTCTTATCTCTTTGTTATTCCAAATTACATAGCGGGCATAATTAATATCAGAAAAAACATTTCTAAAATCTGCCCACCAGTCAAGTAGCTGCTGGTAAAAACCATTTAAACTTAAATTGAGATCCCCTATATCATAATTACATTTTAAGAGCAGAATCCCTCCATATTTTTTCAAATGAGATCTAAAATATGACTTCCATGGACCTACCCGCTCATCACCTTATGGCTTTAATTTGGGTTTCAAGATCCGTAAGATTCAGGCCACCGTTCTTCAGCGAGTTAATGACTGAAAGTCTAGTCACTTTATCTGGACCTTTCCACAAAAATTTGTATATCATTCTCTCCATCAGTTTGATAATTTCTTGTGGGGTTACCAATATTGTAGAAACATATAAAAGCTTTGGTATAAGGAACGATTTTATAATGGTCACTTTGCCAAACAAGGATAAACCCCTCAATCCCCATAGGTTGATCGTTTTTTGAATGTCGCTTAATCTTTCATGAAAGTTTTGTTTTATGATCTCTCTTTGGTCACACGAGAAATGAATTCCTAGCGTTTTAACTCCAGTACACCACTCAAGGCCCAAAGGTTTGTCTAATGAATTCTTATTTGCCCCAATCCACATCGCTTTAGTTTTTGAAACATTCATTTTTAAGCCAGAGCAATTTTCAAAATTGTTCAGGCTTTGAATGACTGTTTCTAGAGAGGAGATGTTCGTCAACGTGGCAGTCATATCATCAGCATATAGCAATGTTTTAATTTCGTCATTGTCGATTTTTATGCCTTCAACATGCTAATTTGCTTATTTGCAAGCAAGAACACACATGGAAATGAGCAGTTCTGGCTCACCTCCACACCGAAGATCACAATAGAGAAAAGAGAATTAACCCCAATTTAGCGAATCCCACGTTGTTCTCCAGAGCAGCTCATTTCCATGTGTGTGTCACGAAAAACATGTGGGCCGATGCGCGAATTTCGAGGGGGTTGCGAGAGGAAGCGCGGGGTGCAGCGTAGCTGAGCGCGGCGACCGGAAAGAGCGGCGCGAGGCGACGCGAGCACCCGCGCTCCCACCGGAGCAATGCAACCGGCAGAAAATCCAGGGGCGGCCCAAGTAAGGGAGCCCCCCGAAACGTAATAAATCGAGGCGTTTGCTAGAGCAAGTGAGGTGCAGCGGAGCTGAGCGCGGCGATCGGAGGGAGCGGCGCGAAGCGACGCGAGCACCCGTGCCCCCACTGGAGCAACAGAGGGGCAGACAAAAGTAGTGTATAAAATAGCGCTACCAGCACATTTGAATTATTTGAAATTTTTTTAAAATAATTTTGGAACTATTTTTTAATTTTTATTACATTTGCACTTTTTAAAGCTTTTATATATTTTATTTTATTAAATGTGCTGGTTCCACTATTGGGAATATATGTACTTTTTTGGTTTTTTATACATTACTTAGATAATTTGCAAATTTTTTATTGGTATCCAACTAGAAAATCATCATTATGTCCTTTCAATTTACCAATGACTTTATCAATTCTAAATACATCTTGTTTTACTTTCAATAATTAAGCGGCCGTCGCTTAGCGACGTGCCGCTTCTAGTAATACCCGTTTTTTTTATTAAGCGGCCGTCGCTTAGCGACGTGCCGCTTCTAGTAATACCCATTTTTTTTTTATTTGTCGTGTCCGTCGTGAGGCGCGGGTCCCACTCGGCCGGAGCTGCAAGAAATTTTTTTTCGCCTGCACTGAGATTTGATCGCGCGACCTCGGGATCTCAGATCAAAATTCACCCTGTGCGCTTATCACTTGCGCTACTCAGACATCGGTCAAGTGTAAATGTTAATTTTACAGTACATAACGCATGGCAGTCACGCATCCGGTTTTTCACGCAAACAAATATCCTTTGTGTTTCCTCGAGAAAGGGGATTGACAAATTCCAGAAAATCGAAGAATTTTTCTGATGTAAAGTACGATATTATGATGAGGATATGCTAAGCGATTCCCAAGACCTTTGTTGGCTCTCAACTTCAGCTGTAAACAACACGAACCACGCACTTGAAGTGATGATGCAATCTTTACCTCACTCTAATTAGCGGGGAAATTCCCCAGAGGTCTGGGCAAACACCGAACCGCAAAGTAATTCTTTCATATCGAAAAAAAATATGGAACCTATCCACGGACTTAAAATGAATTATATCGGGCCTTGTTGATTGTCTTGTAGTTGATCTGTAACACAACGGCCAAATCCTCTTCGAGAATTACACCCGAACCGAGTAAAATGATCTGAAATGATGGTGCAATATTCGTGTCACGTAACAAGTTGATAGTCACGCAAAGCCGACAGCCACAGAGCGCGTCGTATGGCCAGCGTAAAATGCAGCTTGATTTTAAGAAAAATATAAACGTCTAGGGAATCGTTCAACACATCTTGATGAAAACATCATAACCTGGATGTGATTAAATCGTCGATTTCCCCGACTTATCAAAGAAATCGAAAGGCCGGTCATTTGGTGTTTCGGCAGTTTGTTTCTACTAAATACCCATTGAATCTCCATGTAAAACTGAAAAATCGCCCTTAAGCTCAACGATTAGTCAAACTAATACTTAAAAAAAAAAGCAAAACAAAAAGAAAAAACAAAGAGAATTGCCGTTGCTAGGAATTGAACCCGGGACTTCCTGATTGGTAGAGGATAGACGTATCTTTCGGCCAAGCCCTCTATAAATAAGTACTGAGGTGAACATTTGAATTTTATAATCATTCTGCTCACGCACTGGTTCAGAAACAGTAGGACTTTTTCCCAGAGACCAGAGATGAAATGGACAGACACCGAACCGTAAAGCAATTCTTTCATAAATTAAATCGAAGACAGATCTATCGAACCGATCCAAGGTGAAACTGATTATATCAGGCCTTAATGATTGCGATTTAGTCTATTTGTAAGACATTAGCCGAATCACGTAACAAGTTAATCGTCGCGCATCACCCTACTAAAAGTGTCTTGGACAGAACTGTTTACTCAAAATTTTAAATTACAACCGACCTAAACTACATCCTAAGGATAAAGGCGGTCCAAATGGCAAAAACGGCCGCTTCAAAATTCGGAGAATTTCTTGTTCAGGTTCATAAAATGATCCTTTTATTTCCTCATTGTTGAGATCCTTTATTTTGTAAGTGATTGGGTTAGTATACAAGATTTTATCTATTGTGAATATTTATTCTGTCCAATTTGGTGTGTAACCTTTGTCGAAAGTCTTTCTTTTGTACTTTGATATTCGAACCTTATCACCAACCTTAAATTTTGGTTTATATCACCATACACAGCTCCTTGATTCTTTTTCTTTGATTCCTCTGTGGGTGTCATTTTAATAGAACTATGCTTTGTGTTATTATATTTTTCCAATATTTTCGGCAAGATATCCAAATACTGTGTATTGCCTTGAACAGTGAACTGTTTCCACATTTTGTTTTTAATTGGTCTATTCCATCTTTCTACTACTGATGATTTTTCTTCATTTTTTGTTGAATACAGTGTTATGTTATGTTTATTCAGTAAGTCTTTTAGATGTTTGTTGTAGAACTCTGAGCCTTTGTCAGTCCACAAATATTCTGGTTTTCTTCCTTCTTTGACGATAGTTTTGTATGCTTCAGTAACTGTTTCACATTTTTTTGTCTTTTAATGGTACAATCCAACCATATTTACTGAAAACATCAATTACCGTTAGAAGATACTTGTAACCTTGATCTGCAGCCCATATTTCATCAATTTGATTTACAATTACACGACATCGAGTAAATTTCCTTTGTATGGGTTTATGTAGTTCATCCACATACGCTATAATCTACATCATGCTGCATTGCTACAGCATCTGTTCTTCCAGTCAGTTGTTGATAAATTTCAAGTACTTCTCCTGTGTTTGGATCATATATTAATTGTTCTTCTAATGGATTATATGTATAATTATGACCAGGAAGAGTAAATCCTCTTCTTGGTTTTGGTAATTTACCTATAGCGTTATGAATTTCAACTCCTTTACCATAATCTAATCCTTTGACATGGTGTTGGGTTGCTGCTTTCCCCTAGAACTAGAACAAGCCTTATGTCGTACGAAGTCATCAACGAAAGGATACTGAAATCGAGGCTTTATACGAAACAGGCAAAGATCTCAATCACTGTAGCCTACGCTCCAACTGAAGATACAGGGGATGGTGTGAAAGATTCCTTTTATGAAACCCTACAAAATATCACTGATGGTGTACCAAGGCACGATCTTAGATTGGTTATAGGTGACCTTAATGCAAAAGTTGGTAGCAACATCGGGCCCTGGCAAAGAGTACTTGGCCACCATGGGACCGGAGATGTGAATAACAATGGACTACGACTTGTTGAGTTCTGTGCTGAAAACGATATGGTCGTTGGTGGAACTCTATTCCAACACAAAACCATCCACAAGTGTACTTGGTCGTCACCTGATGGTAACATT